>JAJKFI010040267.1:0-39740 GCA_029204185.1 Lerista edwardsae
CAATCAATCAATCAATCAATCAATCAATCAATCAATCAATCAATCAAACTGGATGCTTTTCAACAAAGCATTCACAAAGTGGTTTGCAGGCTAATAATAATAATAATAATAATAATAATAATACAATTAAAAGGCTGCCTGTCCCAAAAGGGCTCACAAAAAAATGCAGAGCACCCCCAGTAACAGCCACTAGAAAAAGACGCTGCGCAGGGATAAAGAGGGACAATTGCTCTCCCCCTGCTAAACATAAGAGGAGCGCCACTTGGAAAAAGTGCCTCTTGCCAGTTAGCAGGGGTTAGCAACTCCTCCTTACTCTGCCCCCCCCCCACATTTGGCTCCTGTGTTCTTGTGTGAGACACGGAACAGGACACCCCCCCCCCCAAAAAAAAAAAAAAAAAAACGGACAGAAATAAGCAAGAGGCACAAGCCCTGGACTGGATACTGCAAGGGGAGCATGTTGTTGAAATGAGAGGAATCCCGGTTTGGCTGCCACTCTAAGCCATCTCGTGAGGAAGGCTTGGTGGGATTCGGGGACTCTAAACCCTTAAACAGCGTGGGAAGGGGCTGGGTCTGATCTTGGCTGTTCCCTTTCCAGAAGCAGTGACGAGACCCAGATCCTCCGTGCACGGTCTGTGGGGCTGCCAGTCTAGGGCGCTTGCAGCGCCCTCGAGGACCAGCTCCTCTTTGAAGCTTCCTTAGATTGCCGTCCAGTGGGGTGTCTTGCGATTCTTTATCATGCCAGGGAGAAGGGAAGGCTGGACCCTTTTCTGTGGATGAGCCCGCAAGGTCACGTCCTGGGAAGTGTGGACATGTAGAGGGCAGAGCTGGCAGTTCCTGGGTACAAGCATCAGTTTCTGGGTAGATCTCCAAATAAAAGTGGACGGCAGCCACCATGCCGCGCATGTGAGTTTTGGAGGAAAAGACCCCCAGTGTGACGTGCTGGGAGAGAGTGCAAATTGCAGACCCTCCTTTGCTCGCTGTCTGGGGTCAGTGATGATTGTTCAGGGGCTGCTTTATGTTCCTAAAATGTTCCTGGGACCGGCCTGTTTTTTGCCCCCAGGAAGGATTCTGGGAGGAAATGGTGGACTCCTGGAGAACCACCAAACTGCCAATAGTAACGTCCCCCTTTTGCTCCCCCCGTCACTGAAATGCCTCCCTGTTTTTTCCGCCTGCACACGAGCTGCAAAAAGTGTGGCTGGCCTGTCGGCTCGGCCCTGCCTCGATTTCTCCCCCGTCTTTTCCAGGGGCTAAAAGGTATTTGCAAAATAACCCACGAACCCAGGAGAGACAACCAGGCCGCGGAACAGGAACAAGCAGCCAAAGACAACAGAGCTTTATCTTTCCCCCCAGTCTGAGGTAATTAAGTGTGTTTTTCAGGTGATCAGTGGAAAAACCTGCACGGCCGCGTCTCGCCGGCTCTGTGCCCTGCCTCGAGCAGGTGCTGTGGGGCACACTCCGTGCCTGAGAACCGTGCGAGAGAACCGGAGACACGGGAGTTTCTGCAGAAACACTTCCGTGCCGTCTCCTGGTTGGACGGCTGGAGAACTCAGCAGCCGGGGCTGCTGGGAAAAAACCAACCCTCACTGCTAGGAACACCTCAGTGCTCCTGAGCCAGTCCAGAGGCCACCCCTGTGTTAGGTACCAACAGTGGTTGCAATAATGGAGCGTTCCTTCTCCACTTCAGGGCTGTGCTTAGCAGGCAACACTGTCCGTTGTGCAGCCTTCTGGAGTGTCTGTTGCCAGTTGCTGTGTGTGTGTGGCGGGGGGGAGGCGGATTTCTTTTTTGTGAAGTAGCACACTGTGTGCCCCTTGTCCTGCTTTGAGTGTGGAAGTGCGGCTTTTGAATGGGGCGTGTGGCTCCTCTTGAAGGTCAAGGGGGCGGGTGTCTCCTTGGGGAGTAGAAAAGGGGGGTGTCATAGGTGTGGCCTGAGGGACGCCAGACTTGCACTCCTTTAACCAGAAGCAGAGGTAGCCGCCCGGTTTCAGTATCACAACCTGAAGTGGGTCGTGATGGGTTTCTTTCAAACACTTCTAGCACATGTTGAGCCCTGCAGAGGATGCTGGATGCTGGGGCAGGCAGTCGTACGTCCCCCAGCCTCATTACGTGGTCAGAAGTGACACGATCATCGCAATCACAATCACGTTGCTGCCGTTCCCCTGCCCTGGAAAGTACTTGCGCCGGTTCCCAGACTCCCGGAGAATCTGAAAACCTGCGAGTCAGTGGGAAGAAAAGGGGAGGACAGCCGGACCGGAGACAGATTGACGCAGTGAACTCCGGAGCGCAGCCTATGGTTGGACCTTGCTAGGCTGGGAGGAGGAGGAAGGCGCAAGCCTTGGGAACTGGGCGACCAGAAGGCCTGGCTGGTTGGCTGGGATGAGTTGGTTTGCTCCAGGGAAAGATGCTTGGGAAGGACGCTGATGAGGAGATGCTGGTGGCTGGCTGGTCATCAAAGTTTTCTTTCCGCAGTCTGGCGGTGAGACTGGATCCTCCGGAGAGAGCTTTTTTCCTGAGCCTTTTGGTGTGTCTTCTTCTTTTTGGCTGCTGAGGTTGGTCTCTTTCGCCCGGACTCCTCTTCACACTGCCTGTGGCGGCCTGACAAATGCAGGCTGAAGCTGGTATCTCAGGACTGGAGCTCCATTGCAGTCCTGCATGCCAAACCAGTTCTCTTCCCACACTCCCCGTTCTCCTCCCCCCCCCACCTCGCTGTGAGGCTGGCTTTCTTCTCCTTCTGGTTTGGGTTAAGCTCCAGGTGCGTCCCGTCCCTTCCCCTTTTTTGTGGCGGTTCGCATCCGGCACATTCATGCGCTTCCCACTTCTGTGGCGGCCTCTGAGCATATGCGCGGTCCTTTCTCATTAGCCCTGCAAGGCACCCCCCCCCCAAAAAAAAACTCTGGCCAGGCACCAAACAGCTGGAGCCAAGAGCCGCGATGCTTTGTTCCCTCTGGTGAGAATGTGGCTTTGCGGGGGAGGGCAAAGAAGGGGTTTGTGTCTCGCCGGTATGGGGAGCATATCTGGCAGGGCGACGGCCTTGGCCTTGGAGGTGGGGTGCCCCGTGGCTGCCCAGGAAGGCGGGTTGGCTGCCTGGCATGCTCCCTCCCCACGCCGGACACCATTCCTTTGTTCGGCCGTGTTGCAGCACGCCTGGCTGAACACCAGGGGGCGATGGGGGGCTTGGTCTTCAGCAAGCAACCCGGAGGCTTGTGTTCTGGAGATGCTGTTTGAAGGCGGCTTTGGCGGGGCTCTGTTCGGACGGTAGTTCCTCTGGAGCGGGCTCCCCCCTGCACTCCCTCCCCTGGCCAGGACGGCCCTTGCCCTGCTGTGGCGGCAGCATGCTTGGCGTGCAGGCGAGAGTGAGCAGAAGGGCCCGGAGTGAGCTCCGGGATGAAGCAGCTACTGGTCCCTTTCCCCGCCCCCCCCAGCAATGCCTGGCTGTGATCGGCCTCGGCGGAGAGCTGTGCTGGGAGCAGCGTCTCCCCCCGCCCCCCCGCTCTTTTGCTTTACGAAGGGCTTGCAGACTGCACCGGGTGCTCTGCAGGTTGCGTGTAGGCGCCGCCTTTGAGTCGCTCGCAGGCACGACCCGGATGAGGCCCCTCCCAGGAGGGTTGCTGGCACGCTCGGCGTGGGCAACCCCCTCCTTGGGGCAGGGGTGCCCTGGGCTGCCCAGGTTGAGGGGAAGGGGCCGCGGGGCTTCGGCCACTGGCTAGAAGAGGGCTGCTGCTCTTAAAAGGCCGCTTTGCCGTCCGCTCGGATGGGGTGGCGGACGGTGATCCTCGTCCGGATCTCCCGCTCCGGCAGCAGGGGAAACAGACCAGTTGGGCTCGCTGGCTGCAGGAGTTTGTCTGCCCCGGTGGGCCTCTTGCAAAGGGCTCTTCCCTCTGCTTTGGTCTTCCTCGTGGGCAAGGCCGTCGTGCTGTCCCGCTGGCCAGCCGGAGGGGTTTGTCGTTGGAACCGCGACCGGGAGCAGTGCTGTGCTTGGAGCGCCTGCTGGCCCTGCTTCTAGTCCCCACCGGATAATGGGTGGTGGGCTCCACTGGAAGTCCTGCAAGACCATTGCCTGCTTCCTCCTTGGGGACAGTTTGCCGGCAAGAGGCACGAAGCTCTCCAGGCGCGCAGACACAAGACAAATGCCTACGCCGTGCGCAGCGACAGCAAGCCTTTTGTGCGCCGAGAGCCCTCCGACGTCTTTTGTCTGGGACCCTTTTTGCCGACGTCCTGCATTTTCTGCCCGCGGAGCCGCCCCCACCTCGATAAGGCTGCGCCCGGCGTCTGAAGCCTGGGTGCTGCCGCCGCCCAGATGTGACCTCTCAGCCTCCCGCCTGCCCTGCGAGGTTGGCTGCTGGCGTTGGGCCGTGCAGTTATGGGAGCCAGAGCGGCCCAAGTGGTGCATCTGGTTTTCCTTCCTGCCTCCTATCTGATTGCGGAGTCTTTTGTCTGCCAGGGAAACGCTGTAGCGGGGAGAAACCCAATCTCGAAACGCCGACTTAAAAGTCCCTGCAATAAAAGGGGGGAAGGGGTTGGGGGGGGGAAGGCGAACCCGAGGAGGAGACGTGTGCAATTACTCAGGTTACCGAAAGGACCCCCCTATTAGCCGTGATTCATAAGAGCGGCCGTAAAAGCCCCATCGGGGAACAAGTGTTGCCAGAGACTTCAAAGCGGGCGAGCGCCTGAAGTGAGTGCAAGTGAAAGGCTCTTGGATGCAGGATGCTCGCAGTGATGGGCTTCTTTGGCAGCTGTGACAGAACCGGCGGGATTCCCGCCCTGTGGGGCTGCGAGCGCTGGATGAGAAGCAGGACCCCCTCCTCGGCCAGGTCCTGACTTCCATGCTTGTTCCCCCCCCCCCCGCTTTTCTCTGGATGCCGGAGCCCACGCTGGTTTTTCTTTTGAGGAGGTGGAAATCCAAGGGCAGAGGGAAACCGTGCTACTCCGAAGAGCCTCTGCATGGAGTCTCTTACCCCTGCTAACTGGGCAAGAGGCACTTTTTCCGGGGGTGTCTTCTTATATTTAGCAGGGGGAGAGTGAAAACGCAATCCTAAACTGGGGTTAAAGGTAAAGGTTTCCCCACGACCAAATGGTCTAGTCGTGACCGACTGTAGGGGGCGGTGCTCTTCTCCGTTTCTAAGCTGAAGAGCCGGTGTTTGTCCGAGGACAAGCTTCCGTGGTCATGTGGCCGGTGTGACTATATGCTGTGGCGCAGGGAACGCTGTTACCTTCCCATCAAAGTGGTACCTATTTTCTACTCACATTTTTAGGTGCTTTCGAACTGCTAGGTTGGCAGGAACTGGGACAAGCGATGGGAGCTCACTCCGTCGTGTGGACTTGAACTGCCAACCTTCCAGTCAGAAAGCCCAGCAGCAGTGGTTTAACCCGCAGTGCCACCATGTCCCTTTAAACTGGGGTTAGGCCGGCATAAACTAGCCAGCAATGTTTGGCCACCATAAAGCATTTTTGGTCTACTCTCGGAGTCAGGGAGGATGGCTCATGTCTGTCTGCTGGCCTCTCTGACTTTGAGGGGGGTCCAAACATACTTTACGGTGTCTCTTCTGCCAGCCAAACTTTGCTGGTTTAGTTTATGCTGGCCTAACTCAGTTTAGGATTGCGCCCTAATCACCCCTCTTCACCCCTGCACAGTGTCTTTTCTAGTGGCTGTTGCTGGTGGGATTCTGCATTTTTTTTAGATTGTGAGCCCTTTTGGGACGGGGAGCCATTTAGCGTTCTTGGTGTCATTTGCCTGTAAACCACTTTGTGAACCTTTGTTGAAAAGCAGTATGTAAATACCGATTGATTGGTGCGTCCGGGTTTCGTGGCTTTCGAGATGGGCAGATGGACCAGCAAGTCAAACCGTGGATTAGCCCCCTGCCTCTTTCCTGTGCACAGGGCAGAACGTCTGCATTTTAGAAACAAGATGCATTTCTCTCTCAACTCATGCACATGTGCGCGCCTACCTTCTTTGTTCCTGCGTTTGGTCTTCGGCTGACGGAGAAGGAAAAATGCTGGTGGGGAAGCTCAGCTCAACGGAGGTCTAGGGGGACAGAGAGTGCAACCCGCCAGCCTTTTAACGAGCAGCAGGGGAAGGTGCAGCCCCCTCCGCTGGTGGGGATTAACTGGTGTTGGCGCACTCACTGACAGTGCTGCGTGGCGCTGCCCAACCGGGGCTGGCCCAACCACAGGGTCACAGGTTGGTGGTGGTGTGTGCCCATCTCTGTCGTCTTACTTGCCTCCACTGCACTTTGTCTTCTCTCTGGATTGGAGAAAGAAGAGGGGGACTGTGGGGAAGAGGAAAAACGGAAGGAAGGAGGGTGGAGAGGGCTTAGCTGGTGGGCTGGAGAGGTGGCAGGAGCGGAGACCGGCACAGCAGCGGGCGAGAGCGGCACATTTGGCAGGTGGCCTTGGGTGTCAGGCAGTCTTGGGCTGCCCTGTTCTGTTCATGTACGGTCGCTCTTCCGGCTGGGAGAGAAGGTTTGTTCCTTGCCCAAACCTGAGCCCAAGGGAAGGGTCTGTGCTTCGTTTCTTCCTTTGGCCTGTCTGGGTGGTGGCACCTGCTTGCTCCTTGCTCAGGGCAGACCCTGCATGGCTGTTGCTTTGCCAGGTTGCAACGGGTTGGCTGCTCAAGTGTTAAATTTTCAACTGTGACTCAAGTTCAGGCTCCTGTGGTCGTGTTTTTTTTTTTTTTTTTTTTTTTTGAGGGGGGGGAAGGTTAACCTTGCCCACGATGGTGTTCCATGCCCTGTAAATTAATCTCTGGCAAGTCCCATAGCAGGCACTGCATTTCTGGCACATCGCACGTTTTTAAAACCCCCATTGGAATTGGAGCGAGCGAGCTGGTGTACGCCGTTCAAATGGAGAATTATATTGTAAATGTGCACATTTTTTATTCCGTTGTCTTCAGGGCGGATCTTTGGGTGTGGTGAGGGAGAGGCGGGAGGTCAAACTGGTACTCCAATTTAAAATGTAGAACATTGCCCGGAACATGTCTACCAAATTTCATCTCTGCATCTCAGTCGTTTTAAGCACCATATTGTATTCTAAGCGATGGAGAGCATCAAACAGGAAGGCTAAGCAGACCTGCCTTGCTGGATGTGGTTGCTGAGTCTTAAGAGGACAGGTAGGCAGTTTTGTTATGTGAAATGCATCCCAGCCCAGGCATTTGGAGGTGGGTGGGGCGGAAATGCTTGCTGTGATTTGCAGATTCCCAAGTGTGCACTTAACCAACAAGCTTACCTTCTTTGTGTGCTGCGCGGCTGGTGGGTTTTTCTTTCATGCATGCGTATCAGTGCGGAGACGGCATCTTTCTCCCGAGGACAGCTTGAGAAAGTCTCTCTGTCCGCACTTTTCTGCCCGGCACAGTTAGGCTGGCACAAGGGCCACCGTCGAGTACGTTTGGACCACTCTCAGAGTCACAGAGTTCAGCACACGGACGTGCGCCATCCTCCCTGACTCCGAGAGTGGTCCAAAAGCGCTTGACGGTGGCCCTTGTGCCGGCCAAACTGTGCTGGCCTAACTCCAGGTTAGGATTGCGCTCAGTCACGTCCCTTCCCATAACAGCCCTGTTTCCAAGCTAGAAAGCCCCAAACATGGTCGCCTCTCCTAAGGGAGATGCTCCAGCAATGACGGGTTTTTTCTAGTGTTAACCTAAAGAAACAGGAGAGGGTGTCTCTGCTGAGTGGATGCTGGCGGGCCGTCTAGTCTCTCCCCTTCTCCTCACACCTTTTTTGATGGGCCTCGAATGCCAGCTGCTCCATTCAGAAACCTGCAAGGACCCGGCCTGCTATCCAGTGGTCCGGGAGCGGTAGGGAGAATCCCCGGGAGAAGGGCTGCACCTCCCAGGCCCTTAGACTGCCCTGGAAGTCCTCGGAGCGTTCTCTTCCTGCTTTCCTCCCTTGCTGCTCTTTTAGGGTGACCGGGGCTGGCATTGCCAATCAAGGTCACGCATGGGTGGGAGAGGTGCGCTCAGGGCTCTTGAGCTCTCTTGCCCCAGACCCTGGCCGTAGCTTCTTGGGCCCCCAGGCTGGCCCAGAGGTGGCTTTCTCCCCTGGTTGTCGCCCCGCGGGGATGTGGTGGCCGGTCGTGATGAGAAGGGAAGGGCCTTGCTCCTTGCTGGACCCGGAAGGGACCTGGGGACTGGGCTGATACTTGTGGCGAGGGGGTGAGTGCAGTGATGTCATTCAGGGGGGACGGACCAGAACGGGCGTTCCGGATCCTAACGGGCTGGTTCCGGGTTCCCGACAAGTGCCAATCAAAAGTGAGTTCCTGTTCCTAAATCGTTTGAATGACACCACTGGGCGAGTGGCAGCGGGGCGCAGGATCTGGGCGTACGGAGTGGGGACTGTTTCTCCGGCGCTGGGCCGCGGAGGCGCAGGAGCGCTGCTGCGTGAGCTGGGCGGGGGCCGCGGCTCCTTGGAACCGGCCGGCTGCTTGGAGCCGATTTTGGCCCGGGTTCGCGGAGCAGGTGGCTCCTCCGAAGCAGCAGCTGTGGAGGCTCAGCTGGGGGCTGGCGGCGGCTGCAGGCGGGCCCGTCGTCCCGGAGTCCGCGGGTGGCTGCCCGGGCTTCCCAGACCAACGGGTCGCGCCCGCGTGGCTCTCGCGCGCCCGGCCTCCCCCTCAACGTTTTACGGAGCGCGTCAGGAAGAGGGGCCGGGGGAACGGCGTCGTAATTGCCGCATTACAGGCTGTTTCCTTTTAATGGGCCCTGTTGGATCGCTTAGCTGTCTGCGAAAGGCATTGCTTTCCCCCCTCCCCTCCCCTCCCCTCCCCTCCCCTCCCCTCCAGAAGCCTGCACGTTTTTCCAACTCTTCGCATTTCTGCTGTGTTCCACAAAACCCCTGTGGAAAAATCAGAGCCTTTTTTGGAGTTGTCTTCTTGCCATCTGCCGGGGGGGGGGGGAGGAGGAGGAGGGAGGGCCGGTGTGCCAGTGGAGGCCGAAGGGGGCTCTCGTGGATTGCCTTGTCCAGCTCATGGCTGATGGGGGGGGGGGGAGAGGGCCAGCTGGGCCAGTCCTGGGCTCTGCATGTGGGGAAGGGGCTGAGCAGCTGATGGGGCCTCTCGGATCCGGGCGCTTCTGTGACCCACTCCTGTCGCCTGATGCGCCAGCCTGACTGGAGGAGAACCGCAGCAGGCGCAGGGTTCGATCTGTGGGCCGTGGAAGGGGGTGGGCCGTTCACACTTGCCCGTTGGTTGCCACAAGGCCGCCCGGGTGACCCGCCTGTGTGCCGGAACTGTGGCTGCTGTTGTGGGAGGCTGGTTCAGGCCTCAGTCTACGCAGCCCTGTTCTCGGCTGGCCAAGCTGGGCATGTGTTTCTCCCCCCACCCCCGTGATCTTCTGTACAGCCTCCATCCCTCCCCCCCCCCCATACCCAAAATCCCCAGGTGACGCATTGGGCCTTGAAAGGGAGGCCTTCCCAGATTCCACTCTTTTCAGGCAGGCTGGGCAAGTAATGAACTCCTGCCTTTTCAAAGGGGCCGCGCTTGTGTGGCCTCTGGACTTGGGCGGGTCTGTTCGGCAGGCTTTTGTGCAGGAGACAAATGCGGAAAGGGGGGGGCTTGGCCAGAGCCCCTCCCTCCCCATAAACCTGGGGACAATGGAGCAGCTTCGGGTCCCCTGGATCTGGTCGGGGGCCAGATCTGGAGCTTAGGAGCTGCCACCGCCCTCTTTCCCACCTCCCTCCCCAAAGAGCGAGCTCCGCCAGTCTTCCTTTTCAGGGGGCTGGAGCAGTTCTGAGGGGGGGGGGTTGCGGCAGGTCTGGGCATTTGGAGGGAGGGGAGCGGGCTCCGGTTTGCATGCAGGAGCCAACACCGGCCCTGCCTGCTGGCTTCTCATGGGCCCCCAGGCAGCTTTGGCAGTGCCCTCCCCCAGTGAAGTCAGTAGAGTCCCACCACGGCATTCTATCCTTTTTTGGGGGGGGGGACACTTTTCTCCCTCCACTGTAGTCCCCCCCCCTTGCCTGGGTCATTCCAATCTCCAACCGCCCGGTATATTTAATAAGTGCTTCATGCAAGGGTGAGCCTGGAATGCGCTCGAAGTGCCGAGCTGGGCCCGAGCCAATTAGTCAATTATTTTAGAGCCAGTAATAAAAATTAAAGCTGCCTTGAAGCTGGAGGAGGCTGGCCTGGCGGGATGGATCGGCGAGCAGCAGGCAGCCTTTCCGCGGGCAGCGGCCGGGGCCAGAGAGGTCCAAGGGCCGCCACACCTCCCCTCCAGAGCAAATGTTGGCGCAGGCCTGCTTTGGAGGCGGTGGAGCAAAGGGCCTGGTAGTGTCTCTGGGCCTTACGGTTGCCGTTGCTTTCTGGAAACGTGACCCAGCTGGTCCGGGGGCCACCACTAAGCGTGGCTCCGGCCAAGAGCCCCTGAGAAGCTGCCTCGGTGGGTCTTGCCTTCCGACTCACCAGGCGCTTTGAAGTCGGCAGCGCTGTTCGGCTTGCAGCGTGCGGAGGACCCTGGTCGGCCGTCAATCGATCAATCAATCAATCTCTAGTATTTATATACCGCTTTTCAACACAAAGTTCACAGAGCGGTTTACAGGCAAATAGTAACATTAAAGTTAACTGGCTCCCTGTCCCAGAAGGGCTCACAATCTAAAAGAATGGAGAACACCACCAGCAACAGCCACGAGAAAGGCACTGTGCTGGGGCGAAGAGGGACAGTTGCTCTCCCCCTGCTAAATATAAGAGGGCACCACTTGGAAAAAGTGCCTCTTGCCCAGTTAGCAGGGGTTAGCAGTGCATGGGCAGTGAGAGCGGGACAGGTTTTCCTGCTTCTCAGCTGGATGTGGTGGGAGTTGTGGGCTGAACTGTGCCCATGTCCACATGCAATGGATGCTGTTCTCATGGAAGGCTCCCGAGCGATGGGGAAACTGGAGTGAGCGGTTCTGGTGTCTTTTCAGTGGAACCAGGCAACTCTCTGCGTGTGTGCAGCTGCAATCTCGCTCCCCAGGCGACAATGTGGTGAAACCTCAAAGTCTTGGCTTAACGCCGTCTCCTGGAGAGTTCTCAGTGCCCGCTTCCTGTGTCGCGATGGCTCGATCCGGCTGAGTCCGTGTCAGGGCTGGGACCTTGGAATGGGCAGGCCTGCTTTTTTTGGGGGGGGGGCAGGCCCGTGAGCGCCCTGGTTGGTCTGGGGCTGGAGCCGGGCAGGCTTCGTGCTGCTTTGCGCCCTTGCAGCCTCCCGGCTGGGCCGCTCTGCCAAAATGGCCATTTGCACCTCGGACAGCGCTCGGACCTTCAGCCAACGGCACGGTGTCCTTGCCTCCCAAGCTGCCTTGGCGTAGAGGTGAGGACAGCTGTTCTGCCGGCCCCGCTCCCTCCTTGCAATACCTGCGGTTGGCCTCCGGTTCCCGTGGCTTCTTCGCGGCTCTTTCAGCGCACCCCTCCTGCAGGCGGCTGCCTTTGGAGGGCCTCCCGCAGAAAGCCCCTGTGTGCAGTGCTGGCGTCTGGCGGAGGGAGCCAGTTGACGGTGCTCTTCCCAGGCCATGATGAGCAGCTCGGGTCTGAGCGCCACAATGGGGAGGGGAAGGCAGGAGAGCTGTGCGTTGGCCTCTCCCCCGTTCCCGCCTCGCCTTGTACAAGCTCAGCGATTCCCTTCTCTGCTTCCCTGGAGAGCAGCGGAAGCCACACAGGGAGGCCCGAGACACGCGGGGTTAAAAATAGACGCGCCACAAAAGGAAGCCACTTCGGGAATGGAGGGGGAATCTTTTGTCTTGAGGGGAAGCGAGCGGGTGCCTGCCACAGCCTGGAGAAAGCAGCGTGATATTTTGGGAGCCGGCCCTTTGCAAAGAGGGGAATGTGAGGCTCTCTGGAATTGGGGCCTGTGGCTGCCAGGCCCAAAGCAGTGTGGACACGCCCTCGCTCACTCGCTCGCTCTCCGAAGTGGCTGCAGGCAACATGGCCGCCACAAGGAGGAACTTGCTCCAAAGCATTGTGCAGGCCCACAGAGGCAATGTCTGCTGGATTGTCCACCTGCCTGTCAATGTGCTAGAAGAACTCCAGCAGGTCGGGGGGGGGGAAGACTTCCCTTTGCAAAGACGGTGCTGGGTGTCCTCCTTCAGCCAGCCTCCTTCTTCCCAGCGCGTCCTAATTTGATCTTTAATTAGGCTTCCCACAAGCAGACCTGGAACAGATGTTTAGCTGACCAGATTCCCCCTGGACTCCGTTTTCAGTACCAGAGTAATATTGGCTGCTGTCCAGTTGTGCCTGGCAAGGAGGCGGAATCATTAGGACGACGAAGACTGAGGGCGCAGTCCTAAGCTGGAGTGAGGCCGGCGCAGTGAGGCCAGCCAAGTTTGGCCAGCACAAACTCACATCCTGTCACATCCTGTGACAAGGAGTTCCACAGGGCACAATCCTAACCTGGAGTTAGGCTGGCACAGTTAAGGCAGCAAGGTTTGGCCAGCACAAGGGACACCGTGAAGTGCGTTTGGACCACTCTGAGTCAGGGAGGATGGCGCTCATCTGTGTTTTGCCCTCTCTGACTCTGAGAGTGGTCCAAACAGACTTTACGGTGTCCCTTATGCTGGCCAAACTTGGCTGCCTTAACTGTGCCGGCCGAACTCCAGGTTAGGATTGTGCCCTGTGGAACTCCTTGTCACGGGAAGTGACGAGGGAGTCGGGGAGGACGGCGCACTCTCTGACTCCGAGAGTGGTCCAGACATACTTTATGGTGTCCCTTCTGCCGGCCAAACTCCAGGTTAGGATTGCGCTCTGTGCGAAGGTCAAGTGCCATATTAAACAGGTCAAACTGTTGCGCCGGTACTGGCTTGTTGGGGGTCACTGTGGTTTCCTTGGGCCTCTGGACCCCAAATCCATGCCTGGAGGGAGCAGTGGATTCTTGGTTATTAGGCTGGCCGAGCAGGGGCACGTGGTGCCAATGGGAGCCAGGATGCCCCCAAGAGGCCAGCGAACTGCCAATGAGGTTTTGTCTCTGGCTGTGGGTACTGCGGACTCCTGAGGCACCTGTGGGCTGGGCGCGCTCCATCAATGCCCGGCTGAGAGCTCCATGCAGAGGAGATCTTTACACTGGCAGGTTGGGGTACGGCACCTGTGTAGCTGCGGGAGGATGGGGAGTTTAAGCTGGACCTTAGTACCTGTTGTTTTTTTTTGGGGGGGGGTCTGTAGGTGAAGCCTCACTGTCCTGTTGTTGCTGGGGATGCTTCTTCGATCTCTCTCAAACGCCCCCCCCCCCAGTTAGCAGAGCCCCCAAGTGTGCTCCTCCGGACACTTGGGGGAGGGACGCCAGGGAAGTGGCCCCTTGTGGCCCCCCTCTTGAGTGGAGGCAGAGCCGGCTCCAGTGGGGGAGGGCCAGGATCTCCCTCCCCCAACGATGGAAGCCCCCCACGGGGGTGGGGTGGGCAGGCCCTCGAGCGAGCGTGACTTCCGCCTTCCTGGCCGGCGGGAGCGGCTCCCTTTCCGCTCCATTTCCCCGGCCCTTGTTCAGTTTGTTGGCTGCGGCGCGGGATGCCCTAGAAATGCATCTCGAGCAGGCGCGGGGGGGGGGGGCGGCTGCACAAAGGTGCTTCGGAGGGGCCCAAGCTGAGTGCGCCTAGAGGTGCATTTGGATGTAAATGGGACTTTTGACGGACTCCTGACAGACCCCCGCTGGGGGGGGGGGCATCGGCCTCCTTTCAGTCGGGGTGGGTGGGTGGGTGGCTCCGTGGGGTTCTGAGCTCCCGGCTCTTTCGTGCTGTCAGAAGAAGGTGCCCCTTTCCATTGTCGGCAGCCGGGCCTTTCTGTTGGGTGCCTGTGAAGATTATCGCCTGCCCTTCCCAGTCGTTGCATCCCTCCCCGAGGAGGAGCCCCTTCCCTGGGACAATGGAGGCGCAGTAATGAGATTGGTGTTGCTCTCCGGCTCACAAAAGTGGCGGCCTTTGAGCCTTGGCGCCTGCGGGGCTGTGGGACGGGGCAGTGGCAGCCAGCTCCCCCCCCCCCCCGCCAAGCCGAGCGAAGGGCTGTGGAAAGTCCTTCTGGCTGCCAGAAGATGCCTCGGGAGTGTGTTTGGTGTTCACCTGCGGGAATATCCGTTCGGCCAACGGCCTCCTCCAGGTCCCCTCCAACCTGCACCACGTTCACGTTTTTCACGGGAGGCTGCGGTGGTCTGCTGGGGACTAGATGACCTCCACGGTTCCTCCAACTGTGGTGGTCCTGTGATTCCGTGAAACGGAGCCTGCTGGGTGCCCTGGGAGGGCAGCTGTCGTGAAGGCTTATAGTTAACCTGTGGAACTCTTTGCCACAGGAGGTGGTGATGGCATCTGGTCTAGATGCCTTTAAGAGGGGATTGGACGGATTTCTGGAAGAAAAGTCCATCATGGGCTATGGGCAATGATGGGTTGTAACCTCCTTACATTAATAGTAGGCTACTTCAGAGACTGGGTGCAAGGGAGTGGCAACAGGATGCAAGCATCTTGTTGTCTCATGCCTCCCTGGGGCACCTGGTGGGCCACTGTGAGATACAGGAAGCTGGACTAGATGGGCCTTTGGCCTGATCCAGTGGGGCTCTTCTTACGTTCTTATGTTCTTAAGGCTTCCAGGAGACAGGCTGAATTGGCTGGGGTCATGGGGTGCAGGTTGGAGTGGGATGTGTGTAGCGGGTTCTTTGCAGCCAAGACAGTTCTGCATGTCTGTTTCTCTCGGCCTCGACTCTAGAAGGTGTGGGCGTCTCTCCCCTCCTGCTGTTTCGGAAACGAATCAAGGGGCTGTTCCGCTCAGATATTCCTTGAATGCTCATAACTTCCACGAGGAGCTTCTAACGGGGTGGGGAAAATCCCTCCTGGTCTCCTTCGGCCTCCTGCAGTGTGTCCCCGGCACAGAACAAAGTGCCCAGGCTTGCGAAGAGAAAGAAGGGGGGCAGTTGCATCGCTCCTTGCAGGACCCAGAGCCTGCCCTCCGGTCCTTGTCGTGGAATGGGAGTGTTGCTGGCATTCCCATTTTAGAGAGGGGAACCAGAGATCTGCACTGGGAAATGCGCCTAGTGGTGCCAAGCCAGGAATGCCATTCCTCCAACTGAAGACCGTCTTTTTTTTCCATAACGAGGACCACACATGGATGTGGCTGCTGCTCTCCTGGCTTCTTTGTACAAATGGGGGGGAGGGGCTGAGAGGAGGGGCTGGCCAGGGGCGCGGGGGGGGGGTCTCAACCCTGGTCTGGTGCGATGGTTGAAGGTGGAGACTGTGGAGCATTTGGTCAGGACCTGTATCCTTGAAGAGGGGCAGGGGGTAGGTCTGCTCTGGAATCCCCCAGGGAACCGGAGCCACTTGGGAACAGCCACATGGCAACCAGACCAGCTGTGCCCATGGGTTTGTCCTTCCGCCGAGACGGACAGAAGGCTTTCACCCAAGGAAGGGTGGGCATAGCCTAGCCTGAGCTTCAGTTTGCTCAGTGAGCGGGGAAGGCAAGGGCAACCACGGGCAGGGTGTGTGTGTGTGTTCCTGGGGCTTCCTAGAGGGGAGGGAGATCTATGTGCCTCTGGCATGGCTACCTCTCTGGGGAGGAGCTCCTTTTGCCCTGCGTAAGGATCAGCTGAAAGTGGGCCAGGTGCGAGCCCCAGTGCAGGGTCCTCTAGAACAGGAGAGTGAAATTGCTTCAGGAATCCGGCCGGTCTGGCCCCTGGAGTCACCCCTTGCTGGGAGTGTTGGAGGTTGGCGGGGGGGGGCTCGCCAGGGGATCCGAGCCAGGGGATCCAGCCCTTGAGCTGCTCCTGTGCGCACAGCTTTGGGGGCAGCTGCGACTCAGGCCAGCTTGAAGGCAGAAGGGCTGGAGCAGAGCTGCCTCACGCCCCCAGTCCCCCTTTGAAAGGTGTTTGCCAAATGGGACCTTTGGCTATCAGTGGGATGGGGGGGGGGCTGCTTGCCTTCCTTCCTTTTGGCCTCTCCCCAGGTATCAGGCTGCAGCTGCCGTTTCCTTCTTGCAACGGGGGTGTTGTGTTCACACCACTGTGCCGCCTCTCCACCCCCACCCCGCACATGTCCAAGATCCTGGGGTGCAGACCCCAGCCCATCTGTAAGGGGCAAGCCAAAGCTGTCTGTGCTTTTTGGGCTGTTTCTAAGCAAACATCTAGCCTTCCCCTGGGGAGAGAAGGGGCAGAGGAGAGAAAGGAGGCCTCCCGTTTGCCTCTCGAGATTTGGCGCGAGGCGGCTCAAGCGGATTCGCAGCAGGCTTTCTGGCGTTTGAAGCCGAGCCACTGCAAGAAGGAAGGCCTTTCTCAGCCCAGTCCCCAGAGCCGCAAGCGAGGACTTGAATTCGCTGGGTTGGTGGGACGCCGTTTCACAGAGCTGACCTTGCGGATCAAGCGATGGGAGGGGAGGGATTCCAGAGTGGAAGGAGGTCAGGAGAAAACGCCTGCCTTTGGGAGGAGAGTTCTCGGTTCTCAGGAGGAGAGTTCCGGATTCTCAGCGCACCGGGATCCTTGCCAGCCCGAATTCCCTGAGGGGCTGCTGCAAGTTGGCACCGAGTCAGTGAAGATGCAGGATGGTTCCCCACCTCTTGCTCAGAGTAGGGGAAGTGGGGTAATGGAATATGGAGGAACGTGGCTCAGAAAGGTCCCCCAGTAGCCCCACTCTCAGCCCAGCAAGTAGCTGCATAAGAACATAAGAAGAGCCTGCTGGATCAGGCCAAAGGCCCATCTAGTCCAGCTTCCTGTTTCTCACAGCGGCCCACCAGGTGCCTCAGGGAGCACACGAGACCACAAGATGTTGCCACTCCCTTGCACCTGGCATTCTGAAGTAGCCTACTGCTAATGTAAGGAAGTTGCCCAACCCATCATAGCCGATAGCCCATGATGGACTTTTCTTCCAGAAATCCAAAGGCGTCTAGGCCAGATGCCATCACCACCTCCTGTGGCAAGGAGTTCCACAGATTAACTACCCGCTGGGTAAAAAAGTATTTCCTTTTACCTGTTTTAACTCTCCCAACCCTCAGTGTTAGCGGATGCCCCCTGATTCTGGTGTTTTGAGAGAGGGAAAAGAACATCCCTCTATCGACTCTGCCCCTTCCGTGCATAATTTTGTATGTCTCGATCATGTCCCCGCTCAGAGCCCCAAACGCTGCAGTCTTTCGAGGTGCCCCAGCCCCGTAATCATTTTTGTCACCCAGAGACTCACCAGCCGGTCAGGAAGGGAGCGGATCTCCCCCCCCCCCCCCCACATGGCCTCCAGCAGAAGGGCTGCTGCCTGCAGGTAGATTGCCCTGGCTTGTGGAGGCTCTGCTATTTCCACAGGCCCTGTGCTGTGCCCCCAGAGTGGAGAGTGTTGCAACTGGCCTCTTCTTTGCTCTCCCTCAAACTGCTCTGCATCACAGTGGGCTGGGCTTGGCCGGGAGGGTTGCGGCTGCTGCTTCCACCCGCCCCCCCCACCTCCAAATGGGCACTCAGCCGTCTCCGGGTCCTGTGCCAAAGTAATTCTTTGCTTTGGATCTGGGAAATGTAGTTCTTTTCCGCCCCTCCTCCACATCCCCCGCTAGGCTTCGGGAAGGAACGGAGACCCTGCTGGCTTGGGGAGGGGGACTGCTTCCCTTTTAACCTTCCCTAGGAATGAGGGGAGAGGGCTGAGGCTGCACTGAGGAGCAGATCTTCTGGCCTCCCAGGGCCACTCCTGGACACAGGAGGTCTGCCTGCGCCAAGCCTGGGAATCTGATCTCCTCCTGCCGGAAAGTTGGATGCTTTGGGGTTCCTGCCGTTGCTGCAGGAGTCTCCGCTCCTGACGTTCCTGGGGGTGAGCAGGGCACGGCCAAGGAGCGTTTGCTCTGGCCAGGGCCCTGCAAGAGGCACCGCTGCCGGGAGGGGGAGCCGGGGAGCCCTCCCCTTCCTGCTGCCCGGAACCAGCTGGGAAGGTGTGTGGGGCTTGCAGAGGCGCAGGGCTCGGCTCGGCAGCCAGGGGGCCTCACTGAGCCGGCTGGGGAGAGCTGTGGGAGGGCCGCTTCCGGCTGCCACTGCCACCCGCGTGGCCAGCGCTGCTCCTCCCGCCAGGACCCGGGTGGCGTTCCTTCTGCAGTGCCACCCATAAGCCTCTGCTCTCCTGGCTCTGCTGCCACGAGCTCCTCCTGGGT
Organism: Lerista edwardsae; assembly: GCA_029204185.1. Lineage (NCBI taxonomy): Eukaryota > Metazoa > Chordata > Lepidosauria > Squamata > Scincidae > Lerista > Lerista edwardsae. The sequence goes on from JAJKFI010040267.1 coordinate 18,026, forward strand.
CCTTCTGGCCACGTCTTGGCGACATCCGGGCTGCGTGGACTGGTGCCGGCAAGCCCGATGGAAGGGTGGCAGCCCCACAGGACGTCCCCTGCGCAACTGGTGGGTTGATGCTGCTGCGCAATTGTCACAGGGCTGGTGGAGTGGCACTTCTTGGGCTCAGCAAATGACTGGCTCTGCCTGCAGATCTCTTCTTGGGGGGGGGCGCCTTCCCTGGCCCTGTCGCCACAGCGTGGCCCGGCCGCCCCCCTCCCCCCATCTTTGCCAGGCCGGGCCCCTCACCGGAGCCTGTGCCTCATTGTCTCACTTCTCTCTCCAGGGCCGTGCCAATTAAAGTGCCGCGTTGCCATTCATGGGCCTGCTGGTTTTGTTCAGTTGTCTGTCAGCTCTTGTCAGGCCCTGTTCCCCCCCCACCTCCCATTTAAAAAAGCACACACAAGACACAAAACCTCTTATAAAAGCCCTCTTTTGAATTGCATCTTACCTCATTCCCAGCATGGGGGCCCATTGATGGAGTTCTGTGCATTGACACGCCGTGTAGGGTGGGTAGGGGTAGGGTGTTGTGTGTGGGGAGGAGGGGAGCCAGGAGGCCACTCCCTGGGCCTTCCATTGTGGCAATGGGTGCAAGTGGAGTGACAGCTTCTTGGGGGGGGGGGCGGTGTTCATCTGGGGTGCCTCTTTCTCATGCCGGAGGGGCTGTGTGAGCCTGGGGGTGAGCTGGATTGAAAACTGCTTGCTTTTGCAATTCAGTTTCAATTTCAAACCTTTAATGGCATATATAAATAACAACACATCACAATAACAGATCCATCAAGGTTCAAGGTTCAAAGTAGGTAATAAAACTTAAAAAGGAGAAAGACAAAATCGAAACACAATGCAAAATCAAGGGAGAGTAGTTAATTTGGAGATCTCTAATGAAAACCCAGCTACAGAGGCAGTGATTGATGGAAAATGATCACTCAAGAAGATAGAGAGAGAATTAGGAAAAAAGGGACAACCTTCAAGGTATAACTTCCGGAGAGAGTGGTGAGCCGGGCAGCAAAATGAAATACGATCCAAAGTATCCGGCACCAAATGACAAAAGAAGCAAAGCCGATCATCACAAGGGATGCTTGCTTTTGCAAGCGTGGGAGGGATAGAGCGGATAGAGGGATGTTCTTTTCCCTCTCTCACAACACCAGAACCAGGGGACAGCCACATGGGAGAGTTAGAACGGATAAAAAGAAATACTTTTTTTTACCCAGTGGGTCATTGATCTGTGGAACTCCTTGCCACTGGAGGTGGTGATGGCATCTGGCCTAGGTGCCTTTAAAAAGGGGATTGGACAGCTCTCTAGAGGAAATGGCCATCGTGGGCTATAGGCCATGATGGGTGGTATCCAACCTCCTTACTTTAGAAGTAGGCTACTCCAGAATGCCAGACGCAGGGGAGTGGCCACAGGATGCCGGCATCTTGCTGTCTTGCATGCTTGCTGAGGCCCCTGGTGGGCCACTGTGAGAGACAGAAAGCTGGACTAGATGGGCCTTGGGCCTGATCCAGCAGGGCTCTTCTGATGTTCTTAAGGCCCAGATTGGATGGCAAGTTATTTACCTCAGAATTTTACCTCAGAATGCCAGATACAAGGGAGTGGCCACAGGATGCAGGCATCTTGTTGTCTCGCGTGCTTGCTGAGGCCCCTGGTGGGCCGCTGTGAGAGACAGGAAGCTGGACTAGATGGGCCGTGGGCCTGATCCAGCAGGGCTCTTCTTTTTGCCTGAAGAAAAAAAAATCCACTGGTTTCCAAGGTGGGAGGGGCGTGCTTGAGAGGTGGGAGTTGGAGGCAGCTGCCAGCCTTCATTTCTGGTAGCCAGACCAGGAAATGGGCCCTTTGGGGGGGGGCTGAAAAGGGGCTCTGCCGAGCCTGTACCCCTGGAGGTGGGGAGCCGCTGCCTGGCATTGCAATCTGGGTGGGAAGGGGGAGGACTGGCTCTGCTGGCGTGACTCAGTGCCGCCCAGCAGGTGCTCCACATTCAGGACCGGAAGAGCGCAGTGGAGGCTGTTGCGCCATGCGCAGGGCTCAGAGGCCGGGGGCAGAAGTGCCTGCGTAATGCATTTGGCTCTGCATCCCGTCTTGCCTCGCAGGAGTGACTTCTGAGCAGGCTGTCTCAGCTGAGCTTAACAGATGTGGCAATCGGCCAAGGGCGACCCGCCCAGTGTGGGCCGAATCTTGCCACCCCCTGCCCAGGTGCGCACACAAGGGTGTGTGTTTGTGCGTGCACAATGTCAACAGTCGTGCCTTTGTCCGTGGGGGAGGGGGAAGCCCTGGAAGTGTGCAATCGAGGTGGGGCTCAGGATGTCTTGCGAGTGAATTCTCAGCAGCCTCTTCTGGCTTAGAATTCTTTGGGGGAGACGGTTGGGGTGAAGCAGTTGGAATCCCTTTTTGAACTGTGTAGCAAGTTGGATCTGAAGGGGGAGGTTTCTTGTGCTCATGCCTTAAACATGCATGCAGTGACACAGACACACACCAGCCCGGTATGCTTCTGCAGGACTGTCATCTGGTTGCATGCGATGCGTTTCAGAGCGCAGTCCTAACCTGGAGCTAGGCCGGCACAAGTTTGGCCACCACACCGTCAAGTACGTTGGAGTTCCACAGGGAACTCCATCCCAAAAATTCTTCAGGAGCAGCCGCATCTTAAGGAGAGGGGAAACCTGGACCGCTGTGGATAGCTGGCTTGGCGGGGGCCTGGGTTTTTTTTGGCTCAGAGGTGAATGTTGGGATGGAAATGGTCCAAAGGCGTGTGTTTGGGGGATGCCCACCCACCAGGTTCTGGAGGTTTGCTTGACGTTTCCCCGAAGAGCTGAAGGCACATCTCCTGGCTGCTCGTCATCGGTCTCTTCTCTTTCGACCAGTTCTCAGGATGTGTTCCTCTCTGGTGATGTGCAGCAATGTTCCTGTCTTGTCCTCTGAAGGAAATGAAAAGACTTGAAGAAATGCTCTGTGTGTGAGAGTGTGTTTGTGTGCATGCACAAGAGGGCATGCGCTGTGTCTTCCAAGATCAAAGTGCTTCTTTGCCACACCCTGATCCAGGATGTGTTTTGGAAGAAGGGTTTGTTAAGCCGTCGTTGTCGTCGTGCCTTTGTTTCGTTTCCGGCCTTGCTGGAAATGGGACTGCCGGCTCCAGAAAGCCTCATGATGTAGTATTCTGGCAACAGGGTGAGGGAATCTGAAATGGAAAGTGAAGGCTGTGGGTGGCACCCTGGCGAGCTGGTTCTTTGGCCCAGCCAGCCTTGTCAAGGAGGAAGTTGTGCTCTCCGATGGCGCCTTTATTGTCACTAGACAGCGACGGCCTGCCTTGGTGTCGCTTTCCCAGGAGGGCTCTCCAAAGAGCCTGCAGCGTTTGTATGGCCTGGAGTATTTTGCAAATGTTTGGAGGCAAAGACCTTGAGGGTGGGGTCTCGGCCACCCCCTTGTTCCTCCAGACGCTTGGAAGGATGGTTGGGGCCTGCTTGTGGGAGGGTGGTGTGAGCTGAGTCTGGGAGAGACTCTAAAGAGAAGTGCCTTTGGAAGCACCTCCATCTGCTCTGGTGCAAGTGCATGTCCCTTTTGCAGCATTGTGGGGAATGCATGATTTGCACTGGTGGGTTTAGCCCCTTGTCTGTGGATGAGTGGGAAGGGTGCAGGGTGGGAGGAAATCCCCCCTAACTCCCCTTCTGCATCCTTCAGCAGTGTCCGGTTCCCCCCGCCTTGGCCTGTTCCGGTCGCATCTGCTTGGGGGAGCTGCTGGCACGAGGCGCCTTCAGTCGGCCGATGTCGTGCGCTGGCTAAGCCTGAGCTGTGTGTTTCCGGCTTGCCCTGCTCTGACTCTCCCACGAGTTCTGATGAGTTGTCCTGGGGCAAACTGCTCCCTCTCGGCTGCGATATGGCGATCGCTCACCTGACCCGGTGGTTGTGGGGGCACCGTCCAGATAATAAACGAGACGTGCTTGGCACACGCAGAGTGCTGCTCCGATGCTGTTGATGATGAGAGACTGTTGCAGTATTAACTGAGGCTGGGGCGTCCTCCATCCTTCCCCCTCCCGGGGCAGGAAGGGCTTGGGGTGTGGCAGTCCTGCTGAAGCTGTCCAGGCAGCACCCAGGCTAGGTCCCTGTGATGTTTTGCGCTTGAGGATGCATTTGAAGGCCACGTGGAAAGGTCACCAGGTGCAGAATGGCGTGTGTGTGTTCGCTGCTCTGCATGCAGAAAGTCCCTGGTTCATCATCCCCAAACGGTGTGACGGTGGTGCTCGGAAAGACCCTTCTCTGCCCAAGGCCATGGAGATCCAAGCTGGTGTGTGGCCAGTCCTGTGTTCAAGTCAGCCACTTTCCCAGCATGAGATTGGCTGGAATGTGCAAGGTGATACTGATGCGTGGGTTAAAGAACATGGACATGGGGGTAGGGGATAGGGACATAAAAAGATCCCTGCTGGATCAGGCCCAAGGCCCATCTAGTCCAGCGTCCTGTATCTCACAGTGGCCCACCAGATGCCTCAGGGAGCACACAAGACCACAAGATGCCTGCATTCTGTTGCCACTCCCTTGCACCTGGCATTCTGAAGTAGTGTTGGCGTGTTGTGGATGCGATGCGTGGCTCTGCGCCGGAGCCCACTGAAAGGGCCACCTTTTCCGGGGAGTGGAGCCCTCCAGCCAAGGACCTTCCCTTCGTGTCCTGCTTGCAGCGTTTCGGCCGGTTTTATTCGGCTTCTGCTCTTAACCAGTTTACGCTCCTCGGAAGAGTTCCGCTTTGATCCGCCTTGTTTGGCGGTCACCTGCTTTGCAAGCTCATTCCTCAAGCCAGAAAGAGAGTGAAGGAAGGGAAAACGAACGAGGGGCGGCTTCTTGCTGGCTCCGACGCTGGAGAGGACAAGGGAGGTTGGGCGTTCGTTGCTGTGCGAGCGAGCGAGCGAGGTCTGGCAAGGACAGCTGGGTGGCTAGTGGGAGCTGAGGGGGTGGACTGGGCCTGTGTTGTAACAATTTGAAACGCCTCCTTCCGGAGCTCCAGTAGGGCGATGGTGGGTGTAGCCGTAGCCCTTTCCGTTGCGGCAGCTGCTCTTCCTTCCCCCTACCTTGTCCTCCTGGCCTTGCAGCTTGCCTTGAGCGCCTTCATTCATGCCAGCAAGCTGTGCGCCCGTCCAGCTGTCAGTCACACTCCACCCTTCACGTTTCGGGCCGGCTGTCCTTGTATTAAAAACGATCAGTGTTGAAGCAGCACTTTCAAGTTGGCGTACGAGTTACTTGATCCTTCAACTCACGGGAGAAGAAAAAATGGCAAGCACAATTGCAAAAGGGGCTCCAGTCTGTTGCTCACTGCACAGATACTAGCCACTGGGCCGAACACGGTCCTGCCAAGGGGCAGAGGCGGATCTACAGAAAGGGCAAGGCTCTAAGTGTTGCAAGAAGCCTTACCCTGTCACGTAAATCCCTCCTCTCCCTTGCTGCTGTAGCCAGTAAGCAATGCCAAGATGTTGCTTTTCCCTGTGAGGATTGGCTAAAACGGTGCAGGAGAGGAGGGATTTCCACTGCAAGGTAAGGCTTCTTGCAAAACTTGGAACTTTGCCCTCCCTTAGATCTGCCTCTGCCAAGGGGTATCAATTTTGCTGGGGCCTCCCCATTTTTTTTTGTTCTGAGAAGCATTTAATTTGCTGCCTTTACCCTTTTTTGAGGGACGTGGTGGCGCTGCGGGTTAAACCGCTGAGCTGTGCTTGTTGACCGGAAGGTTGGGAGTTTGAGACCACGCAACGGAGTGAGCTCCCGTCGCTTGTCCTGCTCCTGCCAACCTAGCAGTTTGGAAGCATGTAAAAATGCAAGTAGATAAATACGTACCACTTCGGTGGCAAGGGAACGGTGTTCCGTGTGCCTTGACGTATAGTCATGCCGGCCACATGACCACAGAAGCTTGTCCTCGGACAAACGCTGGCTCTTCGGCTTAGAAACGGAGATGAGCACTGCCTCCTATAGTCGGTCACGACTAGACCATTCGGTCATGGGGGAACCTTTACTTTACCCTTTTTGGGGCCTCTGAGCATGCCAGAGCACTATGAAGGAGGGGGTCAGGGCAACTGCAAAGAATGGATGGCTACCAAGGGAACCAAAAGTTTTGGTCCACCAAGGGGGCAAATTGTGCCAGCTGTTGCAACTTTTATGTTGCTGCATTCATTCTGCAGAATTCTGGAATGTGCAAGGCGATACTGATGCGTGGATTAATGGACATGGGGGTAGGGGATAGGGACATAAAGAGCCCAGCTGGATCAGGCCAAAGGCCCATCTAGTCTAGCTTTCTGCATCTCACAGTGGCCCACCAGATGCCTCAGGGAGCACATGAGACCAGAAGATGCCTGCATTCTGTTGCCACTCCCTTGCATCTGACATTCTGAAGTAGCCTACTATTAATTTAAGGAGGTTGCACCACCCATCATGGCCTGTAGCCTGCGATGGACTTTTCCTCCAGAGATCCGTCCAATCCCCTTTTGAAGGGGAAGCAGAGAAGCTTACAGAGTTCATCTTCAACGTGCGTATGACAATTCATGCGTTCAGGCGCCACAGCTTTCCAGTGGGAGCCAAACTCCGCACCCTGTTCATTGTGCTGGCCTGTGTACATTGTGTGCTTGCATTATGCATGAAGATGCCATTTTTGAAGTGACACCAGGTAGTCGTACAAGCTTGATCTTGCTGCACCGATGACAACAATGAGCAGGTCCTGGGGTGCGACTGCGTCTCCAGAGCCCAGTTCTGCGGAAGGGGGTTTACTGCGTGCTTGAGCCCCCCACCCCACCCCCATGAAGGTGCATGTCTCAGAGCAGTTTCCCTACTGCAAGAGCCCCAAGCAAAGCCTGAAGGGGGGCCCCATCTTGTGTGCCTCCCTGTCAACAGCCAAGGTCTGGAGAGGCTTTGGCTAGAGCAGGGGGTCTCCAGGCTTCTCAGTACAAGAGCCACATTATATATTATTGCAGGCCAAAAGAAAAATCAGTTTTATTTAGGAATGAATGAAATTTAAACGAACGAAGCAGTTTTATTTGGAACGTCTTTGCAATCAGCACGCCGTGACTCCCACCAAAAGAGAACTGTGACGCTTACAAAGAAACTGATGCCGTGCTGAAGCTGAAAAATGATAGACCGTGCGCAAAAAAAAAAGTCAAATGTTTGAATTTGCTGCCGGCTGGATAAAATCTTGTGGCAGGCCTGATGTGGCACCTGGGCTGCAGTTTGGAGACCCCTGGGCTGGAAGGCAGCGCTCTCTCTCTCTCTCTCTCTCTCTCTCTCTCTCTCTCTCTCTCTCTCTGGAGAGAAAGGCACTCCAGAGAGTTATCAACACTGCTCAGAGGATTGTTGGCTGTTCCCTTCCTTCTTTGGGGGAGCTCTACAGTGCAAAGTGTCTGTCGAAAACCTCAAAAATTCTGAAAGATCCCTCGCACCCTGGTTACCAGTTTTTCAAACTATTGCCACCAGGAAGAAGATACAGGGTGATAAGAACAAGAACCAAGGACATTAAAGAATGGTTTTTATCCCAGTGCAGTGTCTAGATTAAATGCTGGGGCAGAGTGATATGTTAAATAGAGTTTTAGCAATGTGGTGATTGCATATGGTGTTTGCCTTGATCTGTTGTATTGTTATTTGTTTTGGTCTTGTCTTGTTTTACTTTGTGATAGCACCTAATTTCGTTGTATTCGTGCACATGGGTACAATGACAAAAACAAATTCTATTCTATTCTCTCTCTCTCTCTCTCTCTCTCTCTCTCTCTCTCTCTCTCTCTCTGTGTGTGTGTGTGTGTGTGTGTGTGTGTGTGTGTGTGTGTGTTGTCATCACACACAACCCCACAATGCCTCGGCAAAAAACCCCCACCTCGGTTTTTGCTGTTGCTGCTCAGTTTCTTCCAGGCTCCCCTTGGAGGACTTGCTCTTGTCCTCTCAATTGCCTGCCTTTTGGGGGCTTCTTGACAATGATTCTGGGGCAGGTTAGCACAAAAAAACTTGCAGGTGGCGAAGTGGGATCGCTTTCCTCCTTCCCCCTGCAGGTCTGGGAGGCAAAGGTTGAGCTCCCTTTGGGGCCGGAGTCTGGGGCGCAGTCCTCTCCTCTTTCAGCTGCGGCAGTGGGAGCAGCAGCAGCTCCTTCTCCCACCCTCTGCACCTCAGGAATGCAGCCGCTCCTCTTTGTTCTAGATCGGCAGCTCGGCTGGCAGGAAAGTTGCAGGTTTGGCTTTCCGGGAGCTTCACGCGCTTTCCCTTTGTGGAAAGCCAGAATCTGTCTTGGAGAATCTGCCTCTCTTCTCCCCCCCCCCAACCCCTGGACAGTCAATCAATCTCTAGTATTTATATACCGCTTTTCAACACAAAGTTCACAAAGCGGTTTACAGGCAAATAGTAACATTAAAGTTAACTGGCTCCCTGTCCCAAAAGGGCTCACAATCTAAAAGAATGGAGAACACCACCAGCAACAGCCACGAGAAAGACACTGTGCTGGGGTGAAGAGGGACAATTGCTCTCCCCCTGCTAAATATAAGAGGACACCACTTGAAAAAGTGCCTCTTGCCCAGTTAGCAGGGGTCTTATGTACCTTATTGTGCGCACCTTCTGTACAAGAGGAAAACTGAAGCCACACTTGAGGTTATGGCTGCCGTCGGGGGACCCCGACATTGTCACCCGTTATAACGATGGTGCTTTTGTTCACCCTTTTTCCCCCTTGGAAGAAATCTGCTAGGCAATGCACCTCTGCAGAGAAGATCTCTGATGTGTTAGAAAATCGGGGGAGGGGAAACTGGCCAGGTGCATCCAGCCAGCAAGATGGTTGCACTTGCTTCTCGCTCTGCCGCCAGGTGGGTGCTTGTTGGTGCTTGGCAGCCGCCAGAGCAAGAGCTGTGCTTTCTGGGGTAAATGCCTGGTTTTCCTGGCACAGTATATTGGTTTAGAAGAGCACTGGGAAAGTGCAGCCAACAATGTGCCTGCAAGGTGGTGGTGCATGCAAGTGAGAAATGGGTAGGGGCGTGTTTTGTTTTGTTTTGTTGTTAAAAATGCAAAGCACCACCTTTTTGGTGTTCAGGGTCTTTTCCTGAAATCGGGTGTGCAGTTCTAAACTGGAGTTAGGCCGGCACAGTTAGGCCGGCAAAGTTTGACCGGCACATGGCTTATGCCTGTTCACCTGGGTACAATTCCCGCCTATCTTTCAGTTCTTTTGAACAGCAATGAAAGACGTGCTTACACATTAGCTAGATGTGATGCACTTCCTTCTGAGATATTATGGGGCAGATTCCACAATATCCCATATACTGAAAGATTATGCCCGTGTGCGCTTAGGACTCAGGAAACTTTGATTCATCTTTTCTTTTATTGTCCTTTTCATCAACATGCTCGATATAAGTTCTTCTCTTTAAGTAAAGATGGGGATCATTCGGAGGATGAGGTGGCTTTACTATCCCCTTATCTTAGAGCTTCGGATTCAGTCGTTATACAACATGTAGCAGAATTTCTTTATTCTATTGTAAAAACTAACAACAGACGTCGAAAAATAGCAGAGTGCTCTTAATTTTAATGTTATTTAAAAATTTATGGAGAGGCAGTCATTCGGTAGTAGTGTGTATATGGCTTGCCTGCCTTGTTTACTTGATGCCATTAAAGGTTTTTGAAATTTGAATTTGATTTGACCGGCACAAGGGACGCCATGAAATATGTTTGAACCACACTCGGAGTCAGAGAGGCCAGCGGACAGATGTGCCCCATCCTCCCTGACTCAGAGAGTGGTCCAAACGTGCTTTATGGTGGCCCTGGGGCCAGCCAAACTGTGCCGGCCTAACTGTGCAAGGTTAGGATTGTGCACTAAAATAGATTACTTTTCCAATTAGAAAAAAAAATACATTGGCTTCATCTGCTGATATTATATCACCTACTTGGTATAGTTTTAAAGCCTTTACAATGAATAGGCGTGAGAACAAAAACAGATAATCACAAAATTTGCAAAAACACCCCCCCACACACACCATTTTCAAACACCCCCAGAAATGGATGCATAGTTCTTTTGCAACAAGCTGATGTAACAAGCTGGTACCTCTTCAAAAGGGAAAAAAACACACACAAAAAAAACCAGAGGCCACTTTCAGTGAGTGAGTGCGAAATTGATGGATGGGTCCTTGAGGAATCCGGGAAGAGCGAGGTGGCCACTATGAGGCGGGCTGGAAGGAGTGGTGGGATTCAAATAAATTAACAACCGGTTCTGTGTCCTTCAGGGCCATCCGCTGCCTTTCTTCCCTCTCCCAACCTGAAATTAGCAACCGGTTCTGCAGAGTAGGTGAGACCTGGCTGAATTTCACCACTGGTTGGAAGCCAGTGGGCCCTATAGGAGATACGAATTCCGCCACCTCGTCTGCGTTGCTTCCAGCGCTTCTGTGTGGAGTCTTGCTCGCGCCACTGCTGGCTGGCCCCAGCCCTGTCCCGATTTCTTCTTGTCGAGTCCACGGGCACTTTGGCTTCCGCCCCCCCCGCCTCGGTCCGGCTTCTGGCGTGGGGAGGAGGGCAGTCCTTTGGGCGAGCACATCTTTGTTTTCAGGGGCTGCCCCGAGTGGTGAAGGAGCCAGGCCGAGAGGAGATCCCCGGGGACAGCTTTGTTGGGTTAATGAAGTGGCAAAATGGCAGCTGTTGGGGAGGGGGGGGTCGGGGGGGAGGAAAGCCACGGTGGGGGGAGGGCTTTGGGTCGGACCGCGGCACAGGCCGGGGCGTAGGGTTTCGTTTGAGGAGCCTTCCAAGCTCTAAACTGTTTTTGTGTTTGGGCACTGGAGAAGAGGAGGGGGCTTGGCGGAAGGGGGTAGGGGGGAGCCAAGGTTGTCACGGCAACCTGCTCATGCCTCATTGATGCATCGTGTAAATCCATTTAGAGAGGAGGGGGCCCTTTTGTCTTTGGGAGGCTCGGGCGGCGGGCCTCTGTAAATCCGAAACGTGGAAAGACAGCGGCCTCCTCTGAGCATGTCTGGGAGGGGGCCGTGTCGAGTGGAGTGGAGGGGAGAGGTCCCCCCCCCCCGCACAAAGGCCTCCAGCCACTCCTGATCTCTGGGCCAGGATTAATGGGGGGCCTGTAACCCCGCCAGCCGAGGTGCCCGCTGCCGCCCCTGGTGGCGTGCTGGGGCCCAGGTCAGGTGCCTTCTCCCGCGGCCACCACAGCGTTCTCAGGTTGCCCCTCCACCTACCTGCGGCCCTTGATGTGAAAAGGGACATCTTGGCTGGAGGTGGAGCCGGGGGGGGGGTGTCATGATTGAGACGTGCAAAATGATGCATGGGATGGACCGAGGGAGGTTCTTTTCCCCCTCTCTCCACACCAGAACCAGGGGACCTCCGACGCTCAGTCTTAGCGGGAGAGTTAGAATGGACAAGAGAAAACATTTCTCCACCCGGCGCGTAATGCCACGGGATGCGGTGGTGGCGTTTTTCCTGGCGTCTTTAAGAGGACACGCAGGAGGCCGATTCATGCGGGAAAAGGCCAGCTCAGGCTGCAAGCTGCGATGGGGATGCGTGGGACAAAAGGCCCTTCCTCGGGAGTCTCCGGGCCGGCCTTCAGTCCCAGTTGAACGTGTGGAACTGCCGACTGTGAGCAGTGCTGGGGGGTGACGTGGAAAAACGTGGACTGGTTGTCCCTGGAGTCGTGGCCCTTTGGCCGGCGTGCCTGGCTAGATGTGCTTCTGTTTCTCTGAACAGGTCTGGTTGAAGGGGGGAGTGTTCATCACTGGCCAGTTCTCATTCTCTCGTCGTCGTCGTCCGTCCGTCCCCCCAATTCGAATCCGGGGCTCCCCTTTTACGGAAAGAGTCACCACCTGCCTGAGGCCCGTGAGAACGTTCGGTTGGGCCACATCCTGTACTGCTGAGTGTTGTGTTGCTGCTGGGGATGGGTGGGTGGGCTTGGTGTGGGGCCCAGTCCCTGTGAATCGGGGGGGGGAGACACCTGGTGCTCTTGGGGCTCAGGGGAAGCCCCTGACTTGGGCAGCAGGCTGCAGGTGCTCCCGATTCTGAGGTCCCCTCGCATTTCTCTGCCCCTCAGGCGGTGGTGCCTATGAGCTCAGTAGGTGCTTTGCCTGCGGTGGCTCAGGGTGGTTCAGCACAGCTCCAGGCGAGAAGCAGGCAGGCACTTGCTAAGCCTGGGCGAGACACCAAAACCTTCCTTCACGCTGTGCACACAGTGTTGCACAACACACCTGTCCCGTGGACGCCTTTGGCCCTTGCCTGGTTGCCAGCAGGGAATGGACGCTGGTGCTCTCACTGCTTGGATGTAGTGGCGACTCCAGACTGGCCCCCAAGCAGTGTGACTCTCTGGGGAGGCCTGGGGGGGGTGGCTCCTCGGCTCCCCCCGGTCTCCTCTGGTGTATTGAGGAAGCCCCACAGAGTCGGTCTTGCCCTCAGCCGCCTGCTTTGTGTTGCAGACGTTTCCAGGCTGTGGACGTGAGCGGGGCGGGGGAGCCGCTTGAGTTGCAGGAAGCTTCACTTCCCCCCCCCCCCGAGAGTGGGTTCCAGATGGGAAGGAGGCAGTGGCCTCCTGGCGCCCCCCTGGAAGAGTTTCAGTGGCAACGGGCGGCTTGAGAAACGGCAGCCTGTGACTTGACAGGCTTTTGCCTCGGAGCCTTGCCATGGTGGGCACAGAGCCTGCAGGGAGTGGCTTTTGAGACCGACTCCAGGGTGGACCTGGAGAGAAATGGGGCTGGGGAGGGAAGCCCCTCGGTCAGTGGTGGCATCTAAATGATTTAAGAACAGGAACTCACTTTTGATTGGCACGCGTCAGGACCCGCCCACCGGAAGTGATGTCATAAGCCAGAGGCTGGCAGCGCCCAGGTCTACCCGCGGCTGGTTCCTATGGGTAGACTGGTTCCTATGGGTAGATCCCTTCGCCCCTCTAGGAATCCAGAGTCGCTCCCTTTAACCCTCTGAGTGCCGGCCAACCAAGAAGAAAAGCTCTTTGCAGAGGAATCGGGAGGGGGGAGGAGGGGGGAAGCACTGCGGAGTGAAGTGGGCGGAGTCAGCCCTAACTTTAACAAGTGGAACTGAGGTCCCCCGTGTTCCCCCTGCATGACATCACTGCCCTCGGTCCCCGCTTGCTCGTGTGTCTGATGCTGGGGGCACTCTGTTGGGAGAGAGGCTTTTCCCCTTGACATGCCATGGTTGGGCAAGTTGAAGACAGGCAGCTTTGTTTTTCTCCTCTTTCTGTCTGTGCCCAGCCTCCCGTGCGCCCTCCCTCCTCTCCCCCAGCCATAGCACCCATCCCCTTAGGAATAAACGCTCATGACCCATGCTGTTCTGCCCCCTGGCCTGCTGACTGTGCATGGGCTCAGTGCAAGCACATGCTCACCCACTGGGACTACCACCACTTCCCTAATCTCCCCACTTCCTCCTGGCACCCTGCCCTGGAAGAACCCCCTAGTCCTTGCTTGGGAGGGGGGGCAGGCGGGCAGAGAAGCAAGCAGGACCCGACCGGAAGACTCCAGAGACGGTCTCTTCAAGGACCGAATAGTGTCATTGCCGGTTTTGCCTCGGAGAAGGAGGAAGTGGATGGGGAAGTGGGATTTGTTGAGGAGAGTCCCACGGCCAAACTGGAGCCAGCCAACGGCTCAAAGAGGAAGTCTGGCGTGTAAACAAGCCTGCGTTGACTCGGGCCTTTGGTCCCAAGGTCCGGAGGCCTGGTGCGGCAGCAGGCGCGTGTGGCTGAGGGAGCCCACAAGAACACGGTGTTCTGCTCCACCACCGGGCGCCCAAGCCAGGCCCAGGTCTCTGGAGTGGCTCTTCCCACGGCACTGCCCTGCCAAGCAGCCGTGGCCTTCCACGAGCTGAACGGGTCCTCAGGATTCTGCCCGTCGCTGCTCTCGCACCGGGTTGGCTGAGTTGTGGTTCCTGCTCTGTGCTGAGGCGTGGGTGGAGGCCTCTGCCCAGGCTTGCTCAGCGAGAGCGCTTTGGGTCGCAGCGCTCTGGCAAAAGGGTAGCCGAGTTTGACGCCTTTGTGTCTCTGACGCCAAGCCAAGAAGGCAGTCAGGTTCACTGGCCTGGAGGTCGTTGGGTATAGGTATAGGTTTCCCCACAACCGAATAGTCTAGTCGTGACCGACTGTAGGGGGCGGTGCTCATTTCCGTTTCAAAGCCTGTAGAGCCAGCGTTTTTGTCCGATCATGTGGCCAGCATGACTCTACGCCGTAGCGCACGGAACGCCGTTACCTTCCCACCGAAGGGGTCCCTATTTATCTACTTGCATTTTTTAGGTGCTTTCGAACTGCTCGGTTGGCAGGAGCTGGGACAAGCAATGGGAGCTCACTCTGTCACGCAGTCTTGAACTCCCAACCTTGCGGTTGAAAGCCCAGCAACAGCGGATTAACTCGCTGCGCCACCACGTCCCTATTGGAGGTTGTTGGGTAGGACCGTTCAAATCCCGAGGCTCGCTTGAATATTCTTGCCAGTGCTGAATCGCAAAAGGAGCCTTCCGTGCAGAGGGTTCTCGGCACAGGGAGAGGGTGCCAGTATTAGCTGGTTGGCTTGAATCTAGGGTGTCCAGTCTCTCTCCAGTCCAGTCCCTCTCTCCAGTCCACTCTCTCTAGGGTGTCCAGTCCAGACGGTGGCTTATGGTGCTTGCAATGGGGGCTGCTGCTGCTGCTGCTGCTGTTGTGTTCTTTCTGTTCAGCGCTCCACGCCCAGTGTCGGCATTTCCGCCAACAGCAATTCACAGGTGAGCAGAAAGCTGCTGACTGGGGAGGGGCCGTGCCCACACTTTGGCACGGAGCAGTCACAGCTGGCTGCTGAACAACACCTTATTACAGTCTGAGCCTGCGCCAGAATGCCCTCATCGTTCTGTGGCGCGCCCGTCTGTTCTTGAACTGACCGGCCAGATTCCGGTTGACTTCGCTGCGTGGACGGCTGCACCTGTGGCGGTTGTTCGGTTGCGCTGTGCTGCCTGCTTTGTGGCGTTAAGGCTGCAGAACTCGTGATGCGGCTTAACTGTGGGCACAAGCCTAACCTGGAGTTAGGCCAGCAAAGTTTGGCCGGCACAAGGGACACCGTCAAGTCTGTTTAGACCACTCTCTGAGTCGGAGAGGCCGGCACACAGATGTGCACCACCACCACCCTGACTCCGAGAGTGGTCCAAACGCACTTTACTGTGCCCCTTGTGCCTGCCAAACCTTGCTGGCCTAACTCCTGGTTAGGATTACACTCTGTGGCAGGGCACATCACCATTTGCTCTGCACAATGAAGTTGGCTGAATTTGTGTCGCTCAGTGAGTTCCAGAACTGGCTCCTGTAAGGTGTTGGATTCCAGCAGCCGAAGTCCTGTGCAAAGGCAGGAATCTTGCCGGAGGCCTGATAGTGTGCTGGGGCTGAGAAATGCTTGCGCTCACAGCCGGGTGTGCTTGCGCCTTGCTTGAGGACAAGTCTGAGCGTGAGCCCTGGGCTTGCATGCGAGCCGATCACAGGCATGGCACGGCACCTCTGTTCTCCATGCTGAAAGTGGGAATGATGACTTGCGTCGCCAGGGTGACCCAGGAGTTATGGAGTGACGGAAGCACCGCGCCCAACCCACCGAGCCGTAAAGGGCTTGAAAGGAATCTGCATGTTGGCAGGATGGGCCCTTGCACAGACCCCTTCAGGCTTCTCTTGATGTGCTTTCAAGGATTGTCCTTCACCACTCACAGAATCACAGAGTTGGAAGGAACCTGCAAGGTCATCTAGTCCAACCCCCTGCCTGTACAGGAAATCCTCCTAGAGCATCTCCAGCAGGTGCCTGTTGAGCCTCTGCTTGAAGGCCTCCAGTGAGTGAGAATCCACCACCTCCCTCCAGTGGCAATCTGTTCCACTGCCGAACCGCCCTTACAGTCAGGAAGTTCTTCTGATGCACAGCCTGAATCTCCTCTCTTGCAGTTTGTCCCCATTGGTCTGAGTTTTATTGTCAAAGGCAGATGAGGACAGATTTGTCCCTCCTTCCTTATGACAGCCTTTGAGATATTTGAAGAGTGCTAACATTTCCCTGCTCAGCCTTCTCTAAGCTAAACATACCAGGTTCCCTCAACCTCTCCTCTCCTCTCCAACCCCCCAGCTTTTAATTTATTGGAGCCTGGGTTGCTCCAGCCCTGTCTATCAGTATCTGTGCCTGGGAGCTGGTGGATTATCCGGCCAGATGTGGCACTTATGCCATAGGATCAGGTTCCACTTAAGCCTTTGGGAATCCCTAAACCCCTGCGTGGAGTGAGCAGGATTAAGCCTGCCGTGCTCTGCCCCCATGGGGGAAGGTCTGAGCCTCGGCAGGACCAAGATGAGCAGCAGCAGCAGCAGGGCCCCACCTCTAGCAGCCACCCCCTGCCTTCTCTTGGGGTCTGCAGTGGCGGCAGGAGCCCGGCGTTTCCAAGAGCAGGGCTGGCAAGCAAGAAATGTGCCCTCTCCCCACTGGTGTGCATGGAGGTAGCGCAGAGCCAGCTTCTGTGTGGGTCGCTGGCGGGGTCTCCCAGGGTGCACCAGGCGCTGCAGACCGAACGGGCCCTGAAAGGCTAGATGTGTTTCAGTGGAGGCCAGTCTTGAGCTCCACTGACCACTGCCGAGTTGAAGGCCGCGCCGGGCAAGGGAGTCTGGAGTGCCGCACCGGTGCCTGCAAGGGAGTGGCAACAGGATGCAAGCACCTTGTTGTCCTGTGTGCTCCCTGAGGCTTCTGTGAGATCCAGGAAGTTGGACCGGAGGGGCCTTTGGCCTGATCCAGCAGGGCTCTTCTTATGTTCTTAGGATAGCAAATAGTTTTGTTTACCTCAGAAATTTACCTCAGAATGCCAGATACAAGGGAATGGCAACAGGATGCAGGCACTTTGTTGTCCTGTGTGCTCCTTGAGGCATCTGGTGGGCCACTGTGAGATCCAGGAAGCTGGACTAGATGGGCCTTTGGCCAGATCCAGCAGGGCTCCTCTTACGTTCCTAGGATAGCAAATTCTGTTTTATTTACCTCATATTTACCTCAGAATTTTACCTCAGAATGCCAGGTGCAAGGGAGTGGCCACAGGATGCAGGCATCTTGTGGTCTTGTGTGCTCTCTAAGGCACCTGGTGGGCCTCTGTGAGATCCAGGAAGCTGGACCGGAGGGGCCTTTGGCCTGATCCAGCGGGGCTCTTCTTACGTTCTTATGTCTTCAGCCCGGGTCTAAGTTGGGAGCTGACAAATGTGGGGGGGGGGGAGGAGAGTCCATGCACAACCTCAGGATGGAGGCGGAAAGGGTGAGGGGGGCAGTAGCAAAAGGAGCCAGCTCTTTGGCTTGTGTCGTTGGGGGGGCGGAGGGGGGGGCTGGCCCCAGTCTCGTGACGCATGTCGGTTTTGCGTTGGTCTGAGCGCAGGGACTTATCGAGGACGGCTCCAGCACACGGGCTCTGGGACTCTCCCTTGCGGGTCCTTTGGGCCTGCAACTGGTCAGTCCCCCAGGCTTGCCTCCTGGAGCCCAGGCTTGCCTCTCATGCCTGCTTTTGGAGCCCAGCCAGCCCCTGCTGAAGAAGGCCGTAGTCGGCCTAGACCCCCCCCTCCCTTCCCTCCCCCCTCTTGTGGAGAAAGAGGCCGCTCTCCGCCGTTTCCTTTCTCTGCAAGGGCATCTCCGCTGCTCCCGGAGGCCCACTGCCAACAGAGCTCTCCTTGTTTACCCAACTCAGAGGAATCGGTTTACAAGCCTCACAAGTCCCCTTTTCACCTTTCCCATCAGAAAACACCTCTTGAAACAATGAGGAAATTGGATGCCGCCACCTGATCGCTCCCAAGGAACCTGCCGAGCAAGGAATTCTCTGGGCAAACAGGCTTCCGTGCTGCGTGGCCGGCAAGGAGAGCCCGGGAGAAAACACGCCTTTGTGCTCGGCCGGGGAGGGCTGGTTGGTGGGGCCTGGCCTGCTGGGGCTCAGCCAGCCGGGCGCAAAGGCGGGGGTCGAACTCCTGGGAGGAAGGGGGAGCTGTGGGCGGCCAGCTGGCTGGGGCAAAACCTGTCTTGGGAGGGCCTGCAAAGGAGCGCGCCATGTGCTGGAAGTGGCACCGACGTGTGCCGGCAGCGGCCCAGTTCGGTCCCGGCGCTCGTGTCTCGCCTTCGTGCTTCGTGGCCTTTTGGCAAGCCGCGATGCACCTCCTGCTGCCGCTTTCTGGCCGGATCCTCCGCTGCCGTTGCAGGAACGCGGGGCGCCATCCAAGAAAAGTGGCGTTGTGCCGATGCGCCAGGCAGTCACTTTCTTGAGTTGCGCCTGGGACTCGGCAGTGCAGTGGGGAAACGATTCCCTGGGCAGGAGGTGGTGGAAGATATGCTTCCCTCCAAGGAGGAGGAGGAGGTGGTGGTGGTGGTGGTGGTAGTAGTAGTGGTAATGGTGGTGGTGGTGTTGTGTGCAGAAGCAGCAGGGGAGGAGGTAGCTGCGTGTGTCCCCCCTCCATGCTTGCCTGCTCCGACTAGGTCTGAGGTCACCCTCCCCCCCCAGAATGGTCCTGCACGGCAACCTCGAGCCTGGAGTCCCCTGCCCTCTTGCGGCTTGCCCTCTGTCGGGATCTGCCTCTCGCCTCTGTGCTCCCCACTTTGAAATGGGGCAGATGGCAATATTTGCGCAAATGTGGAAGAGCGGAGATATCCCAAGTTCGGAACAAGTAATAAGCAAAATTTACGAAGTAGCCGAAATGGACATTCTAACTGAAAGACTACGAGGAAAGAAGACAGACAGAGTGGAACAAAATTGGAGAGTGTTTTATGAATGGATGGATAGAAAATGTTAAATGTAATTAGACATACTAGAATATATATATATAGTTGGTAAGGAAACTGAAATCTCTGGAAGTAATGCATAGAGTTATTAGAACTAGGAATTTAAGCTTAATGAGAGATACTGCAACAATACCTTATGTGTTTCCTGTGGTTTAACCCTTCCCCTGTTTTTTTTCTGTACCCTTTCCCATATCTTGGGTGCCTTCGGGCACAAAAGGCGGGGTAAAGATCTTATAATAATAATAAGAATAATAAGAATAATAATAAGAATAATAATAATAAGAAGAAGAAGAAGAAGAAGAAATTATTATTATTATTAATAATAATAAATTAAAAAATATTTATAAAAAAAGAAAGAAAGAAATGGGGCTGATGGCCACCCTCGTCGGAGGATGCTTGGGGAGAAGGAACCAGAGAAAGGGTGCGGGAGGTGGAGCCAGAATGACACCTGCCGCTCCGGGTTTAGGGGAAGCAATTCGGTTTCTCTGGGTTGTGACTCGGGAAGGGGCTCTTCTCAGGGGAGGCTGCGTCTCATCGCAAGCTGGGCTGCCTGCTTCCTCGCTCGGGTTTCTTCAGGTCTTGCCTGGCCCTGGCTCTGGCCGGGGCCACGGCAAACAGGTGTGTGCCTCTTGCTTCCCGCAGCAGCTGCCAGCCCTGCTGGGGGCGGACGCGCCTCCCTCCCCGGCGGTTTCCATGGCTGTGGCAGGAATTTGGCAGCCCAGCAGGTGCACTGTGTGAATAGCTGTGGCGGGGCCTGGAATGCAAGGTTCCCCTCTCTTCCTGCTGGGGGGGGGGAGGAGGAGGAGGAGGGGGAGGGGACTGCGAGGTGGCGGCAGGGCCTCTGAGGCTGTTTGCTCAGCAAAAGCAAACCCGAGCTGGGCTGGTGGGGAGAGCTGGGGCAAGTTCTGGGGCGGCAGTTTGGGGCAACGTTTCCTCTTTGTCTAGGGAAGACACTTTTTGGGAGGCGGAGGAGTACAGGCGGTTTCAGGGTCCCCTTTCTA
Source organism: Lerista edwardsae (assembly GCA_029204185.1). NCBI lineage: Eukaryota > Metazoa > Chordata > Lepidosauria > Squamata > Scincidae > Lerista > Lerista edwardsae. Next base: position 37,735 of record JAJKFI010040267.1, read on the forward strand.
CAGCGTCCACAGACGTGCGCCCTCCTCCCGGGCTCCGAGAGTGGTCCAAACGCGCTTTACGGTGGCCCTTGTGCCGGCCAGACTTCGCTGGCCCAACTGTGCCGGCCTCCCTCCAGGTTAGGCTTGCGCCCTGCGGGCATGCAGGAGTCTCCCTGTGGCTCAGATGAGGCCCAGGACGCGTCTTGAACTTCCCAAAGGCCTGCCAAATTGCAGTTGCGGGCAAGGGAGGCAGTTCTTGGCTTAGCGCTTGCCTGCCAGGCTTTCTCTGCCATGGCCTTGCCTGTCCTGCCTTGGCTGTGCCCAAGTCATGATGTTCTGCCGCTGTGTGCCTGTTGTGGCTGCAGTCCCGGGCCAGGCCTGCCGTGGCAGGATTGGCGCTCTGCCCCCAGCTCAGGGGGTGCCCCGCTGATTCTCCGAGTCAGATTCAGCCTTCACGTCCCGGGCACTGCAAGAGACTTTGCCTCGGCAGGGGATTGAAGCCTCACTCAGCTCCCAAGCTCAGGAAACTTGATTCAGCCTTCCCCTCCCTGCCGGCAGGCCCCTGCCCCCCCCCAAGTTCCAGAGAGGTATTTGGCAGGGGCCGGGCCTGGCTGTGTAGCACTGTTTGTGTTTCAGACACTGAAAAGCTTCTGGGCTTAGACGATGCCTATTCTTTGCTATGTTTTGAAAGGAAAGCTGAAAATTCCCAGAGGGGAAACTAGGGAGGCGGCCCTGAGACCAAACGGGAATTAGAGGTGGAATTGCGTGTCGGCACGCCAGGGCAAAACAGGTGATGGTGCAACTACCTGTCTTCTCTTTTTCATTACAGTGAGAGAGAAAATGCTTCCCAAGCGCAGGTAACACAGAGGTGAACTGGTGCTGCGAGGGGGCAGTTAAAGGGTGTGACGGAACATCCAGCACTGGCCCAGCTAATGAAAGTGTAGCTTGGTGCCGAGGGAAAAATGATGCCCTGGAAGTGACGTCACAACAGGAAGTGACATCACAATTGTGTTTCCATTTTCTTGATTTTTTTGACCATAACCTTTGGTGGAATGAAGGTTTTACACTCCGGTTTGTTTCATTGCATTCTGCCTGAAATTCCACACTGAGTGATTGGCAGTGAATCTGAATCCTGTCCGCGAATACTGTCAATATTCCGTGAATATGGAATACGGTCAGTAATACTTGACAGTATTATTCCTAATGGTGTTGGAGAAGACTCTGGAGAGTCCCCTGGACTGCAAGGAGATCCAATCGGGCCATCCTACAGGAAGTCCAGCCTGATTGCTCCCTGGAAGGACAAATACTGAAGCTGACGCTCAAATACTTGGGCCACCTCATGAGAAGAGAGGACTCCTTAGAAAAGACCCTCATGCTGGGAAAGCAAAAGGAGGAGGGGGCGGCAGAGGATGAGATGGTTAGAGAGTGTCACCAAAGCGATGAACATGAAATTGGGCGAACTCCGGAAGCTGGTGGAGGACAGGGAGGCCTGGCGTGCTGCGGTCCAGGGGGTTGCGAAGAGTCGGACACGACTTAGCGACTGAACAGCAACAACATTATTCCTAAAAACAGCCATTTTAATAAGCCACAATGGTGCTGGGGCTTACCAACGGGCTCTTGGGATAGTGCTGCTGCCTCCTCCAGGGAGGGAAGGCTGAAGGGAGCCTGCCTGCCCCTCTGCTGGTGCTGGGGCGGGAGGGAAGGGGACAAGTGAGTGATTCAGAGCCAGGCCTGCCTGCCGTCCGTCCGCGTTGCAGAGCCGTTTTCCGTGTCGGTGGCGGGTGCTGTAGTCACCACGCAGCTGGGTGATTTTGCCGGAACATCTGTTCCCCAGTTATCTTTCATCACGGGCAGATTATGCTACTTAGCCTAAATAGATGCTCGGCCGCGGCTCCCCCCCCCTCCTCGCAGTGTGCCCCAGTTCCTCTCTGACCTGCAGTCGAGAGATTGCCCCGTAAGGCTGCCATCTGCGTCTTCATCCCCCCCCGTACTGCCAGCCAGCCTCCTGTTGGCCTCTGCCCGGCCAT
>JAJKFI010040268.1:0-40452 GCA_029204185.1 Lerista edwardsae
CAATCAATCAATCAATCAATCAATCAATCAATCAATCAATCAATCAAACTGGATGCTTTTCAACAAAGCATTCACAAAGTGGTTTGCAGGCTAATAATAATAATAATAATAATAATAATAATACAATTAAAAGGCTGCCTGTCCCAAAAGGGCTCACAAAAAAATGCAGAGCACCCCCAGTAACAGCCACTAGAAAAAGACGCTGCGCAGGGATAAAGAGGGACAATTGCTCTCCCCCTGCTAAACATAAGAGGAGCGCCACTTGGAAAAAGTGCCTCTTGCCAGTTAGCAGGGGTTAGCAACTCCTCCTTACTCTGCCCCCCCCCCACATTTGGCTCCTGTGTTCTTGTGTGAGACACGGAACAGGACACCCCCCCCCCCAAAAAAAAAAAAAAAAAAACGGACAGAAATAAGCAAGAGGCACAAGCCCTGGACTGGATACTGCAAGGGGAGCATGTTGTTGAAATGAGAGGAATCCCGGTTTGGCTGCCACTCTAAGCCATCTCGTGAGGAAGGCTTGGTGGGATTCGGGGACTCTAAACCCTTAAACAGCGTGGGAAGGGGCTGGGTCTGATCTTGGCTGTTCCCTTTCCAGAAGCAGTGACGAGACCCAGATCCTCCGTGCACGGTCTGTGGGGCTGCCAGTCTAGGGCGCTTGCAGCGCCCTCGAGGACCAGCTCCTCTTTGAAGCTTCCTTAGATTGCCGTCCAGTGGGGTGTCTTGCGATTCTTTATCATGCCAGGGAGAAGGGAAGGCTGGACCCTTTTCTGTGGATGAGCCCGCAAGGTCACGTCCTGGGAAGTGTGGACATGTAGAGGGCAGAGCTGGCAGTTCCTGGGTACAAGCATCAGTTTCTGGGTAGATCTCCAAATAAAAGTGGACGGCAGCCACCATGCCGCGCATGTGAGTTTTGGAGGAAAAGACCCCCAGTGTGACGTGCTGGGAGAGAGTGCAAATTGCAGACCCTCCTTTGCTCGCTGTCTGGGGTCAGTGATGATTGTTCAGGGGCTGCTTTATGTTCCTAAAATGTTCCTGGGACCGGCCTGTTTTTTGCCCCCAGGAAGGATTCTGGGAGGAAATGGTGGACTCCTGGAGAACCACCAAACTGCCAATAGTAACGTCCCCCTTTTGCTCCCCCCGTCACTGAAATGCCTCCCTGTTTTTTCCGCCTGCACACGAGCTGCAAAAAGTGTGGCTGGCCTGTCGGCTCGGCCCTGCCTCGATTTCTCCCCCGTCTTTTCCAGGGGCTAAAAGGTATTTGCAAAATAACCCACGAACCCAGGAGAGACAACCAGGCCGCGGAACAGGAACAAGCAGCCAAAGACAACAGAGCTTTATCTTTCCCCCCAGTCTGAGGTAATTAAGTGTGTTTTTCAGGTGATCAGTGGAAAAACCTGCACGGCCGCGTCTCGCCGGCTCTGTGCCCTGCCTCGAGCAGGTGCTGTGGGGCACACTCCGTGCCTGAGAACCGTGCGAGAGAACCGGAGACACGGGAGTTTCTGCAGAAACACTTCCGTGCCGTCTCCTGGTTGGACGGCTGGAGAACTCAGCAGCCGGGGCTGCTGGGAAAAAACCAACCCTCACTGCTAGGAACACCTCAGTGCTCCTGAGCCAGTCCAGAGGCCACCCCTGTGTTAGGTACCAACAGTGGTTGCAATAATGGAGCGTTCCTTCTCCACTTCAGGGATGTGTTTAGCAGGCAACCCTGTCCGTTGTGCAGCCTTCTGGAGTGTCTGTTGCCAGTTGCTGTGTGTGTGTGTGTGGGGGGGGAGGCGGATTTCTTTTTTGTGAAGTAGCACACTGTGTGCCCTTTGTCCTGCTTTGAGTTTGGAAGTGCGGCTTTTGAATGGGGCGTGTGGCTCCTCTTGAAGGTCAAGGGGGCGGGTGTCTCCTTGGGGAGTAGAAAAGGGGGGGTGTCATAGGTGTGGCCTGTGGAACGTCAGACTTGCACGCCTTTAACCAGAAGCAGAGGTAGCGGCCCGGTTTCAGTATCACAACCTGAAGTGGGTCGTGATGGGTTTCTTTCAAACACTTCTAGCGCACGTTGAGCCCTGCAGAGGGGCCCGCGGGGCTCCGCAACCCTCAGGCAGTCCTACGTCCCCCAGCCTCATTACGTGGTCAGGAGCAACACCGACGATCGGGATCATGTTGCTGCCCTTCCCCTGCCCTCGAAAGTACTTGCGCCGGTTCCCAGATTCCCGGAGAATCTGAAAACCTGCGAGTCAGTGGGAAGAAAAGGGGAGGACAGCCGGACCTCAGACAGATTGACACAGCGAACTCTGGAGCGCAGCCTATGGTTGGACCTTGCTAGGCTGGGAGGAGGAGGAGGAGGGGGGCGCGCAAGCCTTGGGAACTGGGCGACCAGAAGGCCTGGCTGGTTGGCTGGGATGAGTTGGTTTGCTCCAGGGAAAGATGCTTGGGAAGGACGCTGATGAGGAGATGCTGGTGGCTGGCTGGTCATCAAAGTTTTCTTTCCGCAGTCTGGCGGTGAGACTGGATCCTCCGGAGAGAGCTTTTTTCCTGAGCCTTTTGGTGTGTCTTCTTCTTTTTGGCTGCTGAGGTTGGTCTCTTTCGCCCGGACTCCTCTTCACACTGCCTGTGGCGGCCTGACAAATGCAGGCTGAAGCTGGTATCTCAGGACTGGAGCTCCTTTGCAGTCCTGCATGCCAAACCAGTTCTCTTCCCACACTCCCCGTTCTCCTCCCCCCCCCACCTCGCTGTGAGGCTGGCTTTCTTCTCCTTCTGGTTTGGGTTAAGCTCCAGGTGCGTCCCGTCCCTTCCCCTTTTTTGTGGCGGTTCGCATCCGGCACATTCATGCGCTTCCCACTTCTGTGGCGGCCTCTGAGCATATGCGCGGTCCTTTCTCATTAGCCCTGCAAAGCACCCCCCCCAAAAAAAAAAAAACTCTGGCCGGGCACCAAACAGCTGGAGCCAAGAGCCGCGATGCTTTGTTCCCTCTGGTGAGAATGTGGCTTTGCGGGGGAGGGCAAAGAAGGGGTTTGTGTCTCGCCGGTATGGGGAGCATGTCTGGCAGGGCGACGGCCTTGGCCTTGGAGGTGGGGTGCCCCGTGGCTGCCCAGGAAGGCGGGTTGGCTGCCTGGTAGGCTCCCTCCCCATGCCGGACACCATTCCTTTGTTCGGCCGTGTTGCAGCACGCCTGGCTGAACACCAGGGGGCGATGGGGGGCTTGGTCTTCAGCAAGCAACCCGGAGGCTTGTGTTCTGGAGATGCTGTTTGAAGGCGGCTTTGGCGGGGCTCTGTTCGGACGGTAGTTCCTCTGGAGCGGGCTCCCCCCTGCACTCCCTCCCCTGGCCAGGACGGCCCTTGCCCTGCTGTGGCGGCAGCATGCTTGGCGTGCAGGCGAGAGTGAGCAGAAGGGCCCGGAGTGAGCTCCGGGATGAAGCAGCTACTGGTCCCTTTCCCCGCCCCCCCCCAGCAATGCCTGGCTGTGATCGGCCTCGGCGGAGAGCTGTGCTGGGAGCAGCGTCTCCCCGCCCCCCGCTCTTTTGCTTTACGAAGGGCTTGCAGACTGCACCGGGTGCTCTGCAGGTTGCGTGTAGGCGCCGCCTTTGAGTCGCTCGCAGGCACGACCCGGATGAGGCCCCTCCCAGGAGGGTTGCTGGCACGCTCGGCGTGGGCAACCCCCTCCTTGGGGCAGGGGTGCCCTGGGCTGCCCAGGTTGAGGGGAAGGGGCCGCGGGGCTTCGGCCACTGGCTAGAAGAGGGCTGCTGCTCTTAAAAGGCCGCTTTGCCGTCCGCTCGGATGGGGTGGCGGACGGTGATCCTCGTCCGGATCTCCCGCTCCGGCAGCAGGGGAAACAGACCAGTTGGGCTCGCTGGCTGCAGGAGTTTGTCTGCCCCGGTGGGCCTCTTGCAAAGGGCTCTTCCCTCTGCTTTGGTCTTCCTCATGGGCAAGGCCGACGTGCTGTTCCGCTGGCCAGCCGGAGGGGTTTGTCGTTGGAACCGCGACCGGGAGCAGTGCTGTGCTTGGAGCGCCTGCTGGCCCTGCTTCTAGTCCCCACCGGATAATGGGTGGTGGGCTCCAGTGGAAGTCCTGCAAGACCATTGCCTGCTTCCTCCTTGGGGACAGTTTGCCGGCAAGAGGCACGAAGCTCTCCAGGCGCGCAGACACAGACAAATGCCTACGCCGTGCGCAGCGACAGCAAGCCTTTTGTGCGCCGAGAGCCCTCCGATGTCTTTTGTCTGGGACCCTTTTTGCCGACGTCCTGCATTTTCTGCCCGCGGAGCCGCCCCCACCTCGATAAGGCTGCGCCCGGCGTCTGAAGCCTGGGTGCTGCCGCCGCCCAGATGTGACCTCTCAGCCTCCCGCCTGCCCTGCGAGGTTGGCTGCTGGCGTTGGGCCGTGCAGTTATGGGAGCCAGAGCGGCCCAAGTGGTGCATCTGGTTTTCCTTCCTGCCTCCTATCTGATTGCGGAGTCTTTTGTCTGCCAGGGAAACGCTGTAGCGGGGAGAAACCCAATCTCGAAACGCCGACTTAAAAGTCCTGCAATAAAAGGGGGGAAGGGGTTGGGGGGGGGGAAGGCGAACCCGAGGAGGAGACGTGTGCAATTACTCAGGTTACCGAAAGGACCCCCCTATTAGCCGTGATTCATAAGAGCGGCCGTAAAAGCCCCATCGAGGAACAAGTGTTGCCAGAGACTTCAAAGCGGGCGAGCGCCTAAAGTGAGTGCAAGTGAAAGGCTCTTGGATGCAGGATGCTCGCAGTGATGGGCTTCCTTGGCAGCTGTGACAGAACCGGCGGGATTCCCGCCCTGTGGGGCTGCGAGCGCTGGATGAGAAGCAGGACCCCCTCCTCGGCCAGGTCCTGACTTCCATGCTTGTTCCCCCCCCCGCTTTTCTCTGGATGCCGGAGCCCACGTTGGTTTTTCTTTTGAGGAGGTGGAAATCCGAGGGCAGAGGGAAACCGTGCTCCTCCGAAGAGCCTCTGCATGGAGTCTCTTACCCCTGCTAACTGGGCAAGAGGCACTTTTTCGGGGGGTGTCTTCTTATATTTAGCAGGGGGAAAGTGAAAACGCAATCCTAAACTGGGGTTAAAGGGAAAGGTTTCCCCACGACCAAATGGTCTAGTTGTGACCGACTGTAGGGGGCGGTGCTCATCTCCGTTTCTAAGCTGAAGAGCCGGTGTTTGTCCGAGGACAAGCTTCCGTGGTCATGTGGCCGGCGTGTCTACATGCCGTGGCGCACGGAACGCTGTTACCTTCCCATCAAAGTGGTACCTATTTTCTACTCACATTTTTAGGTGCTTTCGAACTGCTAGGTTGGCAGGAACTGGGACAAGCGATGGGAGCTCACTCCGTCGTGTGGTCTCGAACTGCCAACCTTCCGGTCAGAAAGCCCAGCAGCAGTGGTTTGACCCGCAGCGCCACCATGTCCCTTTAAACTGGGGTTAGGCCAGCATAAACTAGCCAGCAAAGTTTGGCCAGCACAAGGGCCACCATAAAGCATTTTTGGTCTACTCTCGGAGTCAGGGAGGATGGCTCATGTCTGTCTGCTGGCCTCTCTGACTTTGAGAGGGGTCCAACCATACTTTACGGTGTCCCTTCTGCCAGCCAAACTTTGCTGGTTTAGCTTATGCTGGCCTAACTCAGTTTAGGATTGCGCCCTAATCACCCCTCTTCACCTCTGCACAGTGTCTTTTCTAGTGGCTGTTGCTGGTGGGATTCTGCATTTTTTTAGATTGTGAGCCCTTTTGGGACGGGGAGCCATTTAGCGTTCTTGGTGTCATTTGCCTGTAAACTGCTTTGTGAACCTTTGTTGAAAAGCGGTATGTAAATACCGATTGATTGGTGCGTCCGGGTTTCGCGGCTTTCGAGATGGGCAGATGGACCAGCAAGTCAAACCGTGGATTAGCCCCCTGCCTCTTTCCTGTGCACAGGGCAGAACGTCTGCATTTTAGAAACAAGATGCATTTCTCTCTCAACTCATGCACATGTGCGCGCCTACCTTCTTTGTTCCTGCGTTTGGTCTTCAGCTGACGGAGAAGGAAAAATGCTGGTGGGGAAGCTCAGCTCAATGGAGGTCTAGGGGGACAGAGAGTGCAACCCGCCAGCCTTTTAACAAGCTGCTTGGGAGGGTGCAGCCCCCTTCACTGGTGGGGATTAACTGGTGTTGGCACACTCACTGAAGGTGCTGCGTGGCTCTGCCCAACCGGGGCTGGCCCAACCACAGGGTCACAGGTTGGTGGTGGTGTGTGCCCATCTCTGTCGTCTTACTTGCCTCCACTGCACTTTGTCTTCTCTCTGGATTGGAGAAAGAAGAGGGGGACTGTGGGGAAGAGGAAAAACGGAAGGAAGGAGGGTGGAGAGGGCTTAGCTGGTGAGCTGGAGAGGTGGCAGGAACAGAGACTGGCACAGCAGTGGGCGAGAGCAGCACATTTGGCAGGTGGCCTTGGGTGTCAGGCAGTCTTGGGCTGCCCTGTTCTGTTCATGTACGGTCGCTCTTCCGGCTGGGAGAGAGTGTGCCTTGCCCAAACCTGAGCCCAAGGGAAGGGTCTGTGCTTCATTTCTTCCTTTGGCCTGTCTGGGTGGTGGTGGTGGCACTGCTGCCCTTGGGTATCTGCTCAGGGCAGGCCCTGCATGGCTGTTGCTTTGCCAGGTTGCAACGGGTTGGCTGCTCAAGTGTTAAATTTTCAACTGTGACTCAAGTTCAGGCTCCTGTGGTCGTTTTTTTTTATTGTTTTTTTTTTTTGAGGGGGGGGAAGGTTAACCTTGCCCACGATGGTGTTCCATGCCCTGTAAATTAATCTCTGGCAAGTCCCATAGCAGGCACTGCATTTCTGGCACATCGCACGTTTTTAAAAACCCCATTGGAATTGGAGCGAGCTGGTGTACGCCGTTCAAATGGAGAATTATATTGTAAATGCGCACGTTAAGTTTTATTCCGTTGTCTTCAGGGCGCATCTTTGGGTGTGGTGAGGGGGAGGGAGAGGCGGGAGGTCAAACTGGTACTCCAACTTAAAATGTAGAACGCTGCCCGGAACATGTCTACCAAATTTCATCTCTGCATCTCAGTCGTTTTAAGGACCATATTGTATTCTAAGCGATGGAGAGCATCAAACAGGAAGGCTAAGCAGACCTGCCTTGCTGGATGTGGTTGCTGAGTCTTAAGAGGACAGGTAGGCAGTTTTGTTATGTGAAATGCATCCCGGCCCAGGCATTTGGAGGTGGGTGGGGCGGAAATGCTTGCTGTGATTTGCAGATTCCCAAGTGTGCTTTTAACAAATGAGCTTACCTTCTTTGTGTGTTGCACGGCTGGTGGGTTTTTCTTTCATGCGTGCGTATCAGTGCGGAGACGGCATCTTTCTCCCGAGGATGGCTTGATAAAGTCTCTCTATCCGCACTTTTCTGCCTGGCACAGTTAGGCCGGCACAAGGGCCACCGTCGAGTACGTTTGGACCACTCTCAAAGTCACAGAGTTCAGCACACGGACGTGCGCCATCCTCCCTGACTCCGAGAGTGGTCCAAAAGCGCTTGACGGTGGCCCTTGTGCCGGCCAAACTGTGCTGGCCTAACTCCAGGTTAGGATTGCGCTCAGTCACGTCCCTTCCCATAACAGCCCTGTTTCCAAGCTAGAAAGCCCCAAACACGGTCACCTCTCCTAAGGGAGATGCTCCAGCAATGACGAGTTTTTTCTAGTGTTAACCTAAAGAAACAGGAGAGGGTGTCTCTGCTGAGTGGATGCTGGCGGGCCGTCTAGTCTCTCCCCTTCTCCTCACACCTTTTTTGATGGGCCTCGAATGCCAGCTGCTCCGTTCAGAAACCTGCAAGGACCCCGCCTGCTATCCAGTGGTCCGGGAGTGGTAGGGAGAATCCCCGGGAGAAGGGCTGCACCTCCCAGGCCCTTAGACTGCCCTGGAAGTCCTCGGAGCGTTATCTTCCTGCTTTCCTCCCTTGCTGCTCTTTTAGGGTGACCGGGGCTGGCATTGCCAATCAAGGGCACGCATGGGTGTGGGAGGTGCAGTCAAGGCTCTTGAGCTCTGGAAGTCGGATGGTCCAGGCTTGCCCCAGACCCTGGCCGTAGCTTCTTGGGCCCCACACCTAAATGCCCAGGCTGGCCCAGAGGTGGCTTTCTCCCCTGGTTGTCGCTCCGCGGGGATGTGGTGGCCGGTCGTGATGAGAAGGGAAGGGCCTTGCTCCTTGCTGGACCCGGAAGGGACCTGGGGACTGGGCTGATACTTGTGGCGCGGGGGCGAATGCAGTGATGTCATTCAGGGGGGACGGACCAGAACGGGTGTTCTGGATCCTAACGGGCTGGTTCCGGGTTCCCGACAAGTGCCAATCAAAAGTGAGTTCCTGTTCCTAAATCATTTGAATGACACCACTGGGCGGGTGGCAGCGGGGCGCAGGATCTGGGCGTTCGGAGTGGGGATTGTTTCTCCGCGGAGCGCTGCTCCGTGCGCTGGGCGGGGGCAGCGGCTCCTTGGAACCGGCCGGCTGCTTGGAGCCGATTTTGGCCCGGGTTCGCGGAGCAGGTGGCTCCTCCGAAGCAGCAGCTGTGGAGGCTCAGCTGGGGGCTGGCGGCGGCTGCAGGCGGGCCCGTCGTCCCGGAGTCCGCGGGTGGCTGCCCGGGCTTCCCAGACCAACGGGTCGCGCCCGCGTGGCTCCCGCGCGCCCGGCCTCCCCCTCAACGTTTTACGGAGCGCGTCAGGAAGAGGGGCCGGGGGAACGGCGTCGTAATTGCCGCATTACAGGCTGTTTCCTTTTAATGGGCCCTGTTGGATCGCTTAGCTGTCTGCAAAAGGCATTGCTTTCCCCCCTCCCCTCCCCTCCCCTCCCCTCCAGAAGCCTGCACGTTTTTCCAACTCTTCGCATTTCTGCTGTGTTCCACAAAACCCCTGTGGAAAAATCAGAGCCTTTTTTGGAGTTGTCTTCTTGCCATCTGCGGGGGGAGGAGGAGGAGGAGGGAGGGAGGGCCGGTGTGCCAGTGGAGGCCGAAGGGGGCTCTCGTGGATTGCCTTGTCCAGCTCATGGCTGATTGGGGGGGGGGAGGGCCAGCTGGGCCAGTCCTGGGCTCTGCATGTGGGGAAGGGGCTGAGCAGCCGATGGGGCCGGGATGGGTCTCAGCTGTGCCTGCCAAGGGGCCTCTCGGATCCGGGCGCTTCTGTGACCCACTCGTGTCGCCTGATGCGCCAGCCTGACTGGAGGAGAACCGCAGCAGGCGCAGGGTTCGATCTGTGGGCCGTGGAAGGGGGTGGGCTGTGTTCACACTTGCCCGTTGGTTGCCACAAGTCCACCCGGGTGACCCGCCTGTGTGCTGGAATTGTGGCTGCTGTTGTGGGAGGCTGGTTCAGGCCTCAGTCTACGCAGCCCTGTTCTCGGCTGGCCAAGCTGGGCATGTGTTTCTCCCCCCCCCCCCGGGGATCTTCTGTACAGCCTCCATCCCTCACCCCCCCTTACCCAAAATCCCCAGGTGACGCATTGGGCCTTGAAAGGGAGGCCTTCCCAGATTCCACTCTTTTCAGGCAGGCTGGGCAAGTAATGAACTCCTGCCTTTTCAAAGGGGCCGCGCTTGTGTGGCCTCTGGACTTGGGCGGGTCTGTTCGGCAGGCTTTTGTGCAGGAGACAAATGCGGAAAGGGGGGGGCTTGGCCAGAGCCCCTCCCTCCCCATAAACCTGGGGACAATGGAGCAGCTTCGGGTCCCCTGGATCTGGTCGGGGGCCAGATCTGGAGCTTAGGAGCTGCCACCGCCCTCTTTCCCACCTCCCTCCCCAAAGAGCGAGCTCCGCCAGTCTTCCTTTTCAGGGGGCTGGAGCAGTTCTGAGGGGGGGGGGGTTGCGGCAGGTCTGGGCATTTGGAGGGAGGGGAGCGGGCTCCGGTTTGCATGCAGGAGCCAACACCGGCCCTGCCTGCTGGCTTCTCATGGGCCCCCAGGCAGCTTTGGCAGTGCCCCCCCAAGTGAAGTCAGTAGAGTCCCACCACGGCATTCTATCCTTTTTTTGGGGGGGGACACTTTTCTCCCTCCACTGTAGTCCCCCCCCCTTGCCTGGGTCATTCCAATCTCCAACCGCCCGGTATATTTAATAAGTGCTTCATGCAAGGGTGAGCCTGGAATGCGCTCGAAGTGCCGAGCTGGGCCCGAGCCAATTAGTCAATTATTTTAGAGCCAGTAATAAAAATTAAAGCTGCCTTGAAGCCGGAGGAGGCTGGCCTGGCGGGATGGATCGGCGAGCAGCAGGCAGCCTTTCCGCGGGCAGCGGCCGGGGCCAGAGAGGTCCGAGGGCCGCCACACCTCCCCTCCAGAACAAACATTGGCGCAGGCCTGCTTTGGAGGCGGTGGAGCAAAGGGCCTGGTGCTGTCTCTGGGCCTTACGGTTGCCATTGCTTTCTGGAAATGTGACCCAGCTGGTCCGGGGGCCACCACTAAGAGTGGCTCCGGCCAAGAGCCCCCGAGAAGCTGCCTTGGTGGGTCTTGCCTTCCGACTCACCAGGCGTTTTGAAGTCGGCAGCGCAGTTCAGCTTGCAGTGTGCGGAGGACCCTGGTCGGCCGTCAATCAATCAATCTCTAGTATTTATATACCGCTTTTCAACACAAAGTTCACAAAGCGGTTTACAGGCAAATAGTAACATTAAAGTTAAATGGCTCCCTGTCCCAGAAGGGCTCACAATCTGAAAGAATGGAGAACACCACCAGCAACAGCCACGAGAAAGGCACTGCGCTGGGGTGAAGAGGGACAGTTGCTCCCCCCCTGCTAAATAGAAGAGGGCACCACTTGGAAAAAGTGCCTCTTGCCCAGTTAGCAGGGGTTAGCAGTGCATGGGCAGCGAGAGTGGGCGTGGCGCTGCAGGCTGTGCCTGGAAGTCTCGTGGTGGACAGGTTTCCCTGCTTCTCAGCTGGATGTGGTGGGAGTTGTGGGCTGAACTGTGCCCACGTCCACGTGCAATGGGTGCTGTTCTCATGGAGGGCTCCCGAGCGATGGGGGAACTGGAGTGAGCAGTTCTGGTGTCTTTTCAGTGGAACCAGGCAACTCTCTGCGTGTGTGCAGTTGCGATCTCGCTCCCCAGGCGACAATGTGGTGAAACCTCAAAGTCTTGGCTTAACACCGTCTCCTGGAGAGCTCCCAGTGCCCGCTTCCTTTTTTTTAATTTTTTTTTATAAAAAATGTTTTATTTTTTTATATTAAAGTCATGGGAAAGGGTACAGAAACAAAAAGGGATTATGGGAATACTTAGGAACACACATAAGGTTATTGTTGCAACGTGCCTTACATCGCTTTAACTATCTTTACATCATTTCTATCTTATATCCAAAGTGTAAAATATATTATATCATATAATCTATTACCAACTATCATGATCTATTAACATTTAATATCCATCCAGTCATAAAAAAATTTCCAGTTCTCTGCCACCCTATTTGTTTTTACTTCTCTTAATCTTTCTGTCAAAATATCCATTTCAGCTACTTCATATACTTTCTTGATCAATTGATCGATAGTCGGGATATTCTCTTTTTTCTACTCCTGAGCATATAGAAGTCTTGCTGCTGTAGTAACATAAATAATCATATATCTTTGCTTCATATCTGAAATACCTTGCAAAATATTTAACAAGAATATCTCTGGCTTGAAAGGAATCAAACATTCTAAAATTTCTTGTAATATTCTATGTACTTCTCTCCAAAAAATTTTTGCTTTCGCACAGGTCCACCATAAATGAAAGTAAGTTCCTACTCCATTTTTGCATTTCCAACATACCGCTTCCTGTGTTGCGATGGCTCGATCCGGCTGAGTCGGTGTCAGGGCTGGGACCTTGGAATGGGCAGGCCTGCTTTTTTTGGGGGGGGGGCAGGCCCGTGAGTGCCCTGGTTGGTCTGGGGCTGGAGCCGGGCAGGCTTCGTGCTGCTTTGCGCCCTTGCAGCCTCCCGGCTGGGCCGCTCTGCCAAAATGGCCATTTGCACCTCGGACAGCGCTCGGACCTTCAGCCAACGGCACGATGTCCTTGCCTCCCAAGCTGCCTTGGCGTAGAGGTGAGGACAGCTGTTCTGCCGGCCCCGCTCCCTCCTTGCAATACCTGCGGTTGGCCTCCGGTTCCCGTGGCTTCTTCGCGGCTCTTTCAGCGCACCCCTCCTGCAGGCGGCTGTCTTTGGAGGGCCCCTGTGTGCCGCGCTGGCGTCTGGCGGAGGGAGCCAGTTGACGGTGCTCTTCCCAGGCCATGATGAGCAGCTCGGGTCTGGACGCCACAATGGGGAGGGGAAGGCAGGAGAGCTGTGTGTTGGCCTCTCCCCCGTTCCCGCCTCGCCTTGCATTTTGCCTTGTACAAGCTCAGCTATACCCTTCTCTGCTTCCCTGGAGAGCAGCGGAAGCCACACAGGGAGGCCCGAGACACGCGGGGTTAAAAATAGACGCGCCACAAAAGGAAGCCACTTCGGGAATGGAGGGGGAATCTTTTGTCTTGAGGGGAAGTGAGCGGGTGCCTGCCATAGCCTGGAGAAAGCAGTGTAGTGTGGTATTTTGGGAGCCGGCCCTTCGCAAAGCGGGGAATGTGAGGCTCTCTGGAATTGGGGCCTGTGGCTGCCAGGCCCAAAGCAGTGTGGACACGCCCTCGCTCACTCGCTCGCTCTCCGAAGTGGCTGCAGGCAACATGGCCGCCACAAGGAGGAACTTGCTCCAAAGCATTGTGCAGGCCCACAGAGGCAATGTCTGCTGGATTGTCCACCTGCCTGTCAATGTGCTAGAAGAACTCCAGCAGGTCGGGGGGGGGAAGACTTCCCTTTGCAAAGACGGTGCTGGGTGTCCTCCTTCAGCCAGCCTCCTTCTTCCCAGCGCGTCCTAATTTGATCTTTAATTAGGCTTCCCACAAGCAGACCTGGAACAGATGTTTAGCTGACCAGATTCCCCCTGGACTCCGTTTTCAGTACCGGAGTAATATTGGCTGCTGTCCAGTTGTGCCTGGCAAGGAGGCGGAATCATTAGGACGGCAAAGACTGAGGGCGCAGTCCTAACCTGGAGTGAGGCCGGCGCAGTGAGGCCAGCAAAGTTTGGCCAGCACAAACTCACATCCTGTCACATCCTGTGACAAGGAGTTCCGCAGGGCACAATCCTAACCTGGAGTTAGGCTGGCACAGTTAAGGCAGCAAGGTTTGGCCAGCACAAGGGACACCGTGAAGCGCGTTTGGCCCACTCTGAGCCAGGGAGGATGGCGCTCATCTGTGTTTTGCCCTCTCTGACTCTGAGAGTGGTCCAAACAGACTTTGCGTTGTCCCTTATGCTGGCCAAACTTGGCTGCCTTAACTGTGCCGGCCGAACTCCAGGTTAGGATTGTGCCCTGTGGAACTCCTTGTCACGGGAAGTGACGAGGGAGTCGGGGAGGACGGCGCACTCTCTGACTCCGAGAGTGGTCCAGACATACTTTATGGTGTCCCTTCTGCCGGCCAAACTCCAGGTTAGGATTGCGCTCTGTGCGGAGGTCAAGTGCCATATTAAACAGGTCAAACTGTTGCGCCGGTACTGGCTTGTTGGGGGGTCACTGTGGTTTCCTTGGGCCTCTGGACCCCAAATCCATGCCTGGAGGGAGCAGTGGATTCTTGGTTATTAGGCTGGCCGAGCAGGGGCACGTGGTGCCAATGGGAGCCAGGATGCCCCCAAGAGGCCAGCGAACTGCCAATGAGGTTTTGTCTCTGGCTGTGGGTACTGCGGACTCCTGAGGCACCTGTGGGCTGGGCACGCTCCATCAATGCCCGGCTGAGAGCTCCATGCAGAGGAGATCTTTACACTGGCAGGTTGGGGTACGGCACCTGTGTAGCTGCGGGAGGATGGGGAGTTTAAGCTGGACCTTAGTACCTGTTGTTTTTTTTTGGGGGGGGGTCTGTAGGTGAAGCCTCACTGTCCTGTTGTTGCTGGGGATGCTTCTTCGATCTCTCTCAAACGCCCCCCCCCCCAGTTAGCAGAGCCCCCAAGTGTGCTCCTCCGGACACTTGGGGGAGGGACGCCAGGGAAGTGGCCCCTTGTGGCCCCCCTCTTGAGTGGAGGCAGAGCCGGCTCCAGTGGGGGAGGGCCAGGATCTCCCTCCCCCAACGATGGAAGCCCCCCACGGGGGTGGGGTGGGCAGGCCCTCGAGCGAGCGTGACTTCCGCCTTCCTGGCCGGCGGGAGCGGCTCCCTTTCCGCTCCATTTCCCCGGCCCTTGTTCAGTTTGTTGGCTGCGGCGCGGGATGCCCTAGAAATGCATCTCGAGCAGGCGCGGGGGGGGGGGGCGGCTGCACAAAGGTGCTTCGGAGGGGCCCAAGCTGAGTGCGCCTAGAGGTGCATTTGGATGTAAATGGGACTTTTGACGGACTCCTGACAGACCCCCGCTGGGGGGGGGGGCATCGGCCTCCTTTCAGTCGGGGTGGGTGGGTGGGTGGCTCCGTGGGGTTCTGAGCTCCCGGCTCTTTCGTGCTGTCAGAAGAAGGTGCCCCTTTCCATTGTCGGCAGCCGGGCCTTTCTGTTGGGTGCCTGTGAAGATTATCGCCTGCCCTTCCCAGTCGTTGCATCCCTCCCCGAGGAGGAGCCCCTTCCCTGGGACAATGGAGGCGCAGTAATGAGATTGGTGTTGCTCTCCGGCTCACAAAAGTGGCGGCCTTTGAGCCTTGGCGCCTGCGGGGCTGTGGGACGGGGCAGTGGCAGCCAGCTCCCCCCCCCCAAAGCCGAGCGAAGGGCTGTGGAAAGTCCTTCTGGCTGCCAGAAGATGCCTCGGGAGTGTGTTTGGTGTTCACCTCCGGGAATATCCGTTCGGCCAACGGCCTCCTCCAGGTCCCCTCCAACCTGCACCACGTTCACGTTTTTCACGGGAGGCTGCGGTTGTCTGCTGGGGACTAGATGACCTCCACGGTTCCTCCAACTGTGGTGGTCCTGTGATTCCGTGAAACGGAGCCTGCTGGGTGCCCTGGGAGGGCAGCTGTTGTGAAGGCTTATAGTTAACCTGTGGAACTCTTTGCCACAGGAGGTGGTGATGGCATCTGGTCTAGATGCCTTTAAGAGGGGATTGGACGGATTTCTGGAAGAAAAGTCCATCGTGGGCTATGGGCAATGATGGGTTGTAACCTCCTTACATTAATAGTAGGCTACTTCAGAGACTGGGTGCAAGGGAGTGGCAACAGGATGCAAGCATCTTGTTGTCTCATGCCTCCCTGGGGCACCTGGTGGGCCACTGTGAGATACAGGAAGCTGGACTAGATGGGCCTTTGGCCTGATCCAGTGGGGCTCTTCTTACGTTCTTATGTTCTTAAGGCTTCCAGGAGACAGGCTGAATTGGCTGGGGTCATGGGGTGCAGGTTGGAGTGGGATGTGTGTAGCGGGTTCTTTGCAGCCAAGACAGTTCTGCATGTCTGTTTCTCTCGGCCTCGACTCTAGAAGGTGTGGGCGTCTCTCCCCTCCTGCTGTTTCGGAAACGAATCAAGGGGCTGTTCCGCTCAGATATTCCTTGAATGCTCATAACTTCCACGAGGAGCTTCTAACGGGGTGGGGAAAATCCCTCCTGGTCTCCTTCGGCCTCCTGCAGTGTGTCCCCGGCACAGAACAAAGTGCCCAGGCTTGCGAAGAGAAAGAAGGGGGGCAGTTGCATCGCTCCTTGCAGGACCCAGAGCCTGCCCTCCGGTCCTTGTCGTGGAATGGGAGTGTTGCTGGCATTCCCATTTTAGAGAGGGGAACCAGAGATCTGCACTGGGAAATGCGCCTAGTGGTGCCAAGCCAGGAATGCCATTCCTCCAACTGAAGACCGTCTTTTTTTTCCATAACGAGGACCACACATGGATGTGGCTGCTGCTCTCCTGGCTTCTTTGTACAAATGGGGGGGAGGGGCTGAGAGGAGGGGCTGGCCAGGGGCGCGGGGGGGGGGTCTCAACCCTGGTCTGGTGCGATGGTTGAAGGTGGAGACTGTGGAGCATTTGGTCAGGACCTGTATCCTTGAAGAGGGGCAGGGGGTAGGTCTGCTCTGGAATCCCCCAGGGAACCGGAGCCACTTGGGAACAGCCACATGGCAACCAGACCAGCTGTGCCCATGGGTTTGTCCTTCCGCCGAGACGGACAGAAGGCTTTCACCCAAGGAAGGGTGGGCATAGCCTAGCCTGAGCTTCAGTTTGCTCAGTGAGCGGGGAAGGCAAGGGCAACCACGGGCAGGGTGTGTGTGTGTGTTCCTGGGGCTTCCTAGAGGGGAGGGAGATCTATGTGCCTCTGGCATGGCTACCTCTCTGGGGAGGAGCTCCTTTTGCCCTGCGTAAGGATCAGCTGAAAGTGGGCCAGGTGCGAGCCCCAGTGCAGGGTCCTCTAGAACAGGAGAGTGAAATTGCTTCAGGAATCCGGCCGGTCTGGCCCCTGGAGTCACCCCTTGCTGGGAGTGTTGGAGGTTGGCGGGGGGGGGCTCGCCAGGGGATCCGAGCCAGGGGATCCAGCCCTTGAGCTGCTCCTGTGCGCACAGCTTTGGGGGCAGCTGCGACTCAGGCCAGCTTGAAGGCAGAAGGGCTGGAGCAGAGCTGCCTCACGCCCCCAGTCCCCCTTTGAAAGGTGTTTGCCAAATGGGACCTTTGGCTATCAGTGGGATGGGGGGGGGCTGCTTGCCTTCCTTCCTTTTGGCCTCTCCCCAGGTATCAGGCTGCAGCTGCCGTTTCCTTCTTGCAACGGGGGTGTTGTGTTCACACCACTGTGCCGCCTCTCCACCCCCACCCCGCACATGTCCAAGATCCTGGGGTGCAGACCCCAGCCCATCTGTAAGGGGCAAGCCAAAGCTGTCTGTGCTTTTTGGGCTGTTTCTAAGCAAACATCTAGCCTTCCCCTGGGGAGAGAAGGGGCAGAGGAGAGAAAGGAGGCCTCCCGTTTGCCTCTCGAGATTTGGCGCGAGGCGGCTCAAGCGGATTCGCAGCAGGCTTTCTGGCGTTTGAAGCCGAGCCACTGCAAGAAGGAAGGCCTTTCTCAGCCCAGTCCCCAGAGCCGCAAGCGAGGACTTGAATTCGCTGGGTTGGTGGGACGCCGTTTCACAGAGCTGACCTTGCGGATCAAGCGATGGGAGGGGAGGGATTCCAGAGTGGAAGGAGGTCAGGAGAAAACGCCTGCCTTTGGGAGGAGAGTTCTCGGTTCTCAGGAGGAGAGTTCCGGATTCTCAGCGCACCGGGATCCTTGCCAGCCCGAATTCCCTGAGGGGCTGCTGCAAGTTGGCACCGAGTCAGTGAAGATGCAGGATGGTTCCCCACCTCTTGCTCAGAGTAGGGGAAGTGGGGTAATGGAATATGGAGGAACGTGGCTCAGAAAGGTCCCCCAGTAGCCCCACTCTCAGCCCAGCAAGTAGCTGCATAAGAACATAAGAAGAGCCTGCTGGATCAGGCCAAAGGCCCATCTAGTCCAGCTTCCTGTTTCTCACAGCGGCCCACCAGGTGCCTCAGGGAGCACACGAGACCACAAGATGTTGCCACTCCCTTGCACCTGGCATTCTGAAGTAGCCTACTGCTAATGTAAGGAAGTTGCCCAACCCATCATAGCCGATAGCCCATGATGGACTTTTCTTCCAGAAATCCAAAGGCGTCTAGGCCAGATGCCATCACCACCTCCTGTGGCAAGGAGTTCCACAGATTAACTACCCGCTGGGTAAAAAAGTATTTCCTTTTACCTGTTTTAACTCTCCCAACCCTCAGTGTTAGCGGATGCCCCCTGATTCTGGTGTTTTGAGAGAGGGAAAAGAACATCCCTCTATCGACTCTGCCCCTTCCGTGCATAATTTTGTATGTCTCGATCATGTCCCCGCTCAGAGCCCCAAACGCTGCAGTCTTTCGAGGTGCCCCAGCCCCGTAATCATTTTTGTCACCCAGAGACTCACCAGCCGGTCAGGAAGGGAGCGGATCTCCCCCCCCCCCCCGCAACATGGCCTCCAGCAGAAGAGCTGCTGCCTGCAGGTAGATTGCCCTGGCTTGTGGAGGCTCTGCTATTTCCACAGGCCCTGTGCTGTGCCCCCAGAGTGGAGAGTGTTGCAACTGGCCTCTTCTTTGCTCTCCCTCAAACTGCTCTGCATCACAGTGGGCTGGGCTTGGCCGGGAGGGTTGCGGCTGCTGCTTCCACCCGCCCCCCCCACCTCCAAATGGGCACTCAGCCGTCTCCGGGTCCTGTGCCAAAGTAATTCTTTGCTTTGGATCTGGGAAATGTAGTTCTTTTCCGCCCCTCCTCCACATCCCCCGCTAGGCTTCGGGAAGGAACGGAGACCCTGCTGGCTTGGGGAGGGGGACTGCTTCCCTTTTAACCTTCCCTAGGAATGAGGGGAGAGGGCTGAGGCTGCACTGAGGAGCAGATCTTCTGGCCTCCCAGGGCCACTCCTGGACACAGGAGGTCTGCCTGCGCCAAGCCTGGGAATCTGATCTCCTCCTGCCGGAAAGTTGGATGCTTTGGGGTTCCTGCCGTTGCTGCAGGAGTCTCCGCTCCTGACGTTCCTGGGGGTGAGCAGGGCACGGCCAAGGAGCGTTTGCTCTGGCCAGGGCCCTGCAAGAGGCACCGCTGCCGGGAGGGGGAGCCGGGGAGCCCTCCCCTTCCTGCTGCCCGGAACCAGCTGGGAAGGTGTGTGGGGCTTGCAGAGGCGCAGGGCTCGGCTCGGCAGCCAGGGGGCCTCACTGAGCCGGCTGGGGAGAGCTGTGGGAGGGCCGCTTCCGGCTGCCACTGCCACCCGCGTGGCCAGCGCTGCTCCTCCCGCCAGGACCCGGGTGGCGTTCCTTCTGCAGTGCCACCCATAAGCCTCTGCTCTCCTGGCTCTGCTGCCACGAGCTCCTCCTGGGTCCTTCTGGCCACGTCTTGGCGACATCCGGGCTGCGTGGACTGGTGCCGGCAAGCCCGATGGAAGGGTGGCAGCCCCACAGGACGTCCCCTGCGCAACTGGTGGGTTGATGCTGCTGCGCAATTGTCACAGGGCTGGTGGAGTGGCACTTCTTGGGCTCAGCAAATGACTGGCTCTGCCTGCAGATCTCTTCTTGGGGGGGGGCGCCTTCCCTGGCCCTGTCGCCACAGCGTGGCCCGGCCGCCCCCCTCCCCCCATCTTTGCCAGGCCGGGCCCCTCACCGGAGCCTGTGCCTCATTGTCTCACTTCTCTCTCCAGGGCCGTGCCAATTAAAGTGCCGCGTTGCCATTCATGGGCCTGCTGGTTTTGTTCAGTTGTCTGTCAGCTCTTGTCAGGCCCTGTTCCCCCCCCACCTCCCATTTAAAAAAGCACACACAAGACACAAAACCTCTTATAAAAGCCCTCTTTTGAATTGCATCTTACCTCATTCCCCGCATGGGGGCCCATTGATGGAGTTCTGTGCATTGACACGCCGTGTAGGGTGGGTAGGGGTAGGGTGTTGTGTGTGGGGAGGAGGGGAGCCAGGAGGCCACTCCCTGGGCCTTCCATTGTGGCAATGGGTGCAAGTGGAGTGACAGCTTCTTGGGGGGGGGCGGTGTTCATCTGGGGTGCCTCTTTCTCATGCCGGAGGGGCTGTGTGAGCCTGGGGGTGAGCTGGATTGAAAACTGCTTGCTTTTGCAATTCAGTTTCAATTTCAAACCTTTAATGGCATATATAAATAACAACACATCACAATAACAGATCCATCAAGGTTCAAGGTTCAAAGTAGGTAATAAAACTTAAAAAGGAGAAAGACAAAATCGAAACACAATGCAAAATCAAGGGAGAGTAGTTAATTTGGAGATCTCTAATGAAAACCCAGCTACAGAGGCAGTGATTGATGGAAAATGATCACTCAAGAAGATAGAGAGAGAATTAGGAAAAAAGGGACAACCTTCAAGGTATAACTTCCGGAGAGAGTGGTGAGCCGGGCAGCAAAATGAAATACGATCCAAAGTATCCGGCACCAAATGACAAAAGAAGCAAAGCCGATCATCACAAGGGATGCTTGCTTTTGCAAGCGTGGGAGGGATAGAGCGGATAGAGGGATGTTCTTTTCCCTCTCTCACAACACCAGAACCAGGGGACAGCCACATGGGAGAGTTAGAACGGATAAAAAGAAATACTTTTTTTTACCCAGTGGGTCATTGATCTGTGGAACTCCTTGCCACTGGAGGTGGTGATGGCATCTGGCCTAGGTGCCTTTAAAAAGGGGATTGGACAGCTCTCTAGAGGAAATGGCCATCGTGGGCTATAGGCCATGATGGGTGGTATCCAACCTCCTTACTTTAGAAGTAGGCTACTCCAGAATGCCAGACGCAGGGGAGTGGCCACAGGATGCCGGCATCTTGCTGTCTTGCATGCTTGCTGAGGCCCCTGGTGGGCCACTGTGAGAGACAGAAAGCTGGACTAGATGGGCCTTGGGCCTGATCCAGCAGGGCTCTTCTGATGTTCTTAAGGCCCAGATTGGATGGCAAGTTATTTACCTCAGAATTTTACCTCAGAATGCCAGATACAAGGGAGTGGCCACAGGATGCAGGCATCTTGTTGTCTCGCGTGCTTGCTGAGGCCCCTGGTGGGCCGCTGTGAGAGACAGGAAGCTGGACTAGATGGGCCGTGGGCCTGATCCAGCAGGGCTCTTCTTTTTGCCTGAAGAAAAAAAAATCCACTGGTTTCCAAGGTGGGAGGGGCGTGCTTGAGAGGTGGGAGTTGGAGGCAGCTGCCAGCCTTCATTTCTGGTAGCCAGACCAGGAAATGGGCCCTTTGGGGGGGGGCTGAAAAGGGGCTCTGCCGAGCCTGTACCCCTGGAGGTGGGGAGCCGCTGCCTGGCATTGCAATCTGGGTGGGAAGGGGGAGGACTGGCTCTGCTGGCGTGACTCAGTGCCGCCCAGCAGGTGCTCCACATTCAGGACCGGAAGAGCGCAGTGGAGGCTGTTGCGCCATGCGCAGGGCTCAGAGGCCGGGGGCAGAAGTGCCTGCGTAATGCATTTGGCTCTGCATCCCGTCTTGCCTCGCAGGAGTGACTTCTGAGCAGGCTGTCTCAGCTGAGCTTAACAGATGTGGCAATCGGCCAAGGGCGACCCGCCCAGTGTGGGCCGAATCTTGCCACCCCCTGCCCAGGTGCGCACACAAGGGTGTGTGTTTGTGCGTGCACAATGTCAACAGTCGTGCCTTTGTCCGTGGGGGAGGGGGAAGCCCTGGAAGTGTGCAATCGAGGTGGGGCTCAGGATGTCTTGCGAGTGAATTCTCAGCAGCCTCTTCTGGCTTAGAATTCTTTGGGGGAGACGGTTGGGGTGAAGCAGTTGGAATCCCTTTTTGAACTGTGTAGCAAGTTGGATCTGAAGGGGGAGGTTTCTTGTGCTCATGCCTTAAACATGCATGCAGTGACACAGACACACACCAGCCCGGTATGCTTCTGCAGGACTGTCATCTGGTTGCATGCGATGCGTTTCAGAGCGCAGTCCTAACCTGGAGCTAGGCCGGCACAAGTTTGGCCACCACACCGTCAAGTACGTTGGAGTTCCACAGGGAACTCCATCCCAAAAATTCTTCAGGAGCAGCCGCATCTTAAGGAGAGGGGAAACCTGGACCGCTGTGGATAGCTGGCTTGGCGGGGGCCTGGGTTTTTTTTGGCTCAGAGGTGAATGTTGGGATGGAAATGGTCCAAAGGCGTGTGTTTGGGGGATGCCCACCCACCAGGTTCTGGAGGTTTGCTTGACGTTTCCCCGAAGAGCTGAAGGCACATCTCCTGGCTGCTCGTCATCGGTCTCTTCTCTTTCGACCAGTTCTCAGGATGTGTTCCTCTCTGGTGATGTGCAGCAATGTTCCTGTCTTGTCCTCTGAAGGAAATGAAAAGACTTGAAGAAATGCTCTGTGTGTGAGAGTGTGTTTGTGTGCATGCACAAGAGGGCATGCGCTGTGTCTTCCAAGATCAAAGTGCTTCTTTGCCACACCCTGATCCAGGATGTGTTTTGGAAGAAGGGTTTGTTAAGCCGTCGTTGTCGTCGTGCCTTTGTTTCGTTTCCGGCCTTGCTGGAAATGGGACTGCCGGCTCCAGAAAGCCTCATGATGTAGTATTCTGGCAACAGGGTGAGGGAATCTGAAATGGAAAGTGAAGGCTGTGGGTGGCACCCTGGCGAGCTGGTTCTTTGGCCCAGCCAGCCTTGTCAAGGAGGAAGTTGTGCTCTCCGATGGCGCCTTTATTGTCACTAGACAGCGACGGCCTGCCTTGGTGTCGCTTTCCCAGGAGGGCTCTCCAAAGAGCCTGCAGCGTTTGTATGGCCTGGAGTATTTTGCAAATGTTTGGAGGCAAAGACCTTGAGGGTGGGGTCTCGGCCACCCCCTTGTTCCTCCAGACGCTTGGAAGGATGGTTGGGGCCTGCTTGTGGGAGGGTGGTGTGAGCTGAGTCTGGGAGAGACTCTAAAGAGAAGTGCCTTTGGAAGCACCTCCATCTGCTCTGGTGCAAGTGCATGTCCCTTTTGCAGCATTGTGGGGAATGCATGATTTGCACTGGTGGGTTTAGCCCCTTGTCTGTGGATGAGTGGGAAGGGTGCAGGGTGGGAGGAAATCCCCCCTAACTCCCCTTCTGCATCCTTCAGCAGTGTCCGGTTCCCCCCGCCTTGGCCTGTTCCGGTCGCATCTGCTTGGGGGAGCTGCTGGCACGAGGCGCCTTCAGTCGGCCGATGTCGTGCGCTGGCTAAGCCTGAGCTGTGTGTTTCCGGCTTGCCCTGCTCTGACTCTCCCACGAGTTCTGATGAGTTGTCCTGGGGCAAACTGCTCCCTCTCGGCTGCGATATGGCGATCGCTCACCTGACCCGGTGGTTGTGGGGGCACCGTCCAGATAATAAACGAGACGTGCTTGGCACACGCAGAGTGCTGCTCCGATGCTGTTGATGATGAGAGACTGTTGCAGTATTAACTGAGGCTGGGGCGTCCTCCATCCTTCCCCCTCCCGGGGCAGGAAGGGCTTGGGGTGTGGCAGTCCTGCTGAAGCTGTCCAGGCAGCACCCAGGCTAGGTCCCTGTGATGTTTTGCGCTTGAGGATGCATTTGAAGGCCACGTGGAAAGGTCACCAGGTGCAGAATGGCGTGTGTGTGTTCGCTGCTCTGCATGCAGAAAGTCCCTGGTTCATCATCCCCAAACGGTGTGACGGTGGTGCTCGGAAAGACCCTTCTCTGCCCAAGGCCATGGAGATCCAAGCTGGTGTGTGGCCAGTCCTGTGTTCAAGTCAGCCACTTTCCCAGCATGAGATTGGCTGGAATGTGCAAGGTGATACTGATGCGTGGGTTAAAGAACATGGACATGGGGGTAGGGGATAGGGACATAAAAAGATCCCTGCTGGATCAGGCCCAAGGCCCATCTAGTCCAGCGTCCTGTATCTCACAGTGGCCCACCAGATGCCTCAGGGAGCACACAAGACCACAAGATGCCTGCATTCTGTTGCCACTCCCTTGCACCTGGCATTCTGAAGTAGTGTTGGCGTGTTGTGGATGCGATGCGTGGCTCTGCGCCGGAGCCCACTGAAAGGGCCACCTTTTCCGGGGAGTGGAGCCCTCCAGCCAAGGACCTTCCCTTCGTGTCCTGCTTGCAGCGTTTCGGCCGGTTTTATTCGGCTTCTGCTCTTAACCAGTTTACGCTCCTCGGAAGAGTTCCGCTTTGATCCGCCTTGTTTGGCGGTCACCTGCTTTGCAAGCTCATTCCTCAAGCCAGAAAGAGAGTGAAGGAAGGGAAAACGAACGAGGGGCGGCTTCTTGCTGGCTCCGACGCTGGAGAGGACAAGGGAGGTTGGGCGTTCGTTGCTGTGCGAGCGAGCGAGCGAGGTCTGGCAAGGACAGCTGGGTGGCTAGTGGGAGCTGAGGGGGTGGACTGGGCCTGTGTTGTAACAATTTGAAACGCCTCCTTCCGGAGCTCCAGTAGGGCGATGGTGGGTGTAGCCGTAGCCCTTTCCGTTGCGGCAGCTGCTCTTCCTTCCCCCTACCTTGTCCTCCTGGCCTTGCAGCTTGCCTTGAGCGCCTTCATTCATGCCAGCAAGCTGTGCGCCCGTCCAGCTGTCAGTCACACTCCACCCTTCACGTTTCGGGCCGGCTGTCCTTGTATTAAAAACGATCAGTGTTGAAGCAGCACTTTCAAGTTGGCGTACGAGTTACTTGATCCTTCAACTCACGGGAGAAGAAAAAATGGCAAGCACAATTGCAAAAGGGGCTCCAGTCTGTTGCTCACTGCACAGATACTAGCCACTGGGCCGAACACGGTCCTGCCAAGGGGCAGAGGCGGATCTACAGAAAGGGCAAGGCTCTAAGTGTTGCAAGAAGCCTTACCCTGTCACGTAAATCCCTCCTCTCCCTTGCTGCTGTAGCCAGTAAGCAATGCCAAGATGTTGCTTTTCCCTGTGAGGATTGGCTAAAACGGTGCAGGAGAGGAGGGATTTCCACTGCAAGGTAAGGCTTCTTGCAAAACTTGGAACTTTGCCCTCCCTTAGATCTGCCTCTGCCAAGGGGTATCAATTTTGCTGGGGCCTCCCCATTTTTTTTTGTTCTGAGAAGCATTTAATTTGCTGCCTTTACCCTTTTTTGAGGGACGTGGTGGCGCTGCGGGTTAAACCGCTGAGCTGTGCTTGTTGACCGGAAGGTTGGGAGTTTGAGACCACGCAACGGAGTGAGCTCCCGTCGCTTGTCCTGCTCCTGCCAACCTAGCAGTTTGGAAGCATGTAAAAATGCAAGTAGATAAATACGTACCACTTCGGTGGCAAGGGAACGGTGTTCCGTGTGCCTTGACGTATAGTCATGCCGGCCACATGACCACAGAAGCTTGTCCTCGGACAAACGCTGGCTCTTCGGCTTAGAAACGGAGATGAGCACTGCCTCCTATAGTCGGTCACGACTAGACCATTCGGTCGTGGGGGAACCTTTACTTTACCCTTTTTGGGGCCTCTGAGCATGCCAGAGCACTATGAAGGAGGGGGTCAGGGCAACTGCAAAGAATGGATGGCTACCAAGGGAACCAAAAGTTTTGGTCCACCAAGGGGGCAAATTGTGCCAGCTGTTGCAACTTTTATGTTGCTGCATTCATTCTGCAGAATTCTGGAATGTGCAAGGCGATACTGATGCGTGGATTAATGGACATGGGGGTAGGGGATAGGGACATAAAGAGCCCAGCTGGATCAGGCCAAAGGCCCATCTAGTCTAGCTTTCTGCATCTCACAGTGGCCCACCAGATGCCTCAGGGAGCACATGAGACCAGAAGATGCCTGCATTCTGTTGCCACTCCCTTGCATCTGACATTCTGAAGTAGCCTACTATTAATTTAAGGAGGTTGCACCACCCATCATGGCCTGTAGCCTGCGATGGACTTTTCCTCCAGAGATCCGTCCAATCCCCTTTTGAAGGGGAAGCAGAGAAGCTTACAGAGTTCATCTTCAACGTGCGTATGACAATTCATGCGTTCAGGCGCCACAGCTTTCCAGTGGGAGCCAAACTCCGCACCCTGTTCATTGTGCTGGCCTGTGTACATTGTGTGCTTGCATTATGCATGAAGATGCCATTTTTGAAGTGACACCAGGTAGTCGTACAAGCTTGATCTTGCTGCACCGATGACAACAATGAGCAGGTCCTGGGGTGCGACTGCGTCTCCAGAGCCCAGTTCTGCGGAAGGGGGTTTACTGCGTGCTTGAGCCCCCCACCCCACCCCCATGAAGGTGCATGTCTCAGAGCAGTTTCCCTACTGCAAGAGCCCCAAGCAAAGCCTGAAGGGGGGCCCCATCTTGTGTGCCTCCCTGTCAACAGCCAAGGTCTGGAGAGGCTTTGGCTAGAGCAGGGGGTCTCCAGGCTTCTCAGTACAAGAGCCACATTATATATTATTGCAGGCCAAAAGAAAAATCAGTTTTATTTAGGAATGAATGAAATTTAAACGAACGAAGCAGTTTTATTTGGAACGTCTTTGCAATCAGCACGCCGTGACTCCCACCAAAAGAGAACTGTGACGCTTACAAAGAAACTGATGCCGTGCTGAAGCTGAAAAATGATAGACCGTGCGCAAAAAAAAAAGTCAAATGTTTGAATTTGCTGCCGGCTGGATAAAATCTTGTGGCAGGCCTGATGTGGCACCTGGGCTGCAGTTTGGAGACCCCTGGGCTGGAAGGCAGCGCTCTCTCTCTCTCTCTCTCTCTCTCTCTCTCTCTCTCTCTCTCTCTCTGGAGAGAAAGGCACTCCAGAGAGTTATCAACACTGCTCAGAGGATTGTTGGCTGTTCCCTTCCTTCTTTGGGGGAGCTCTACAGTGCAAAGTGTCTGTCGAAAACCTCAAAAATTCTGAAAGATCCCTCGCACCCTGGTTACCAGTTTTTCAAACTATTGCCACCAGGAAGAAGATACAGGGTGATAAGAACAAGAACCAAGGACATTAAAGAATGGTTTTTATCCCAGTGCAGTGTCTAGATTAAATGCTGGGGCAGAGTGATATGTTAAATAGAGTTTTAGCAATGTGGTGATTGCATATGGTGTTTGCCTTGATCTGTTGTATTGTTATTTGTTTTGGTCTTGTCTTGTTTTACTTTGTGATAGCACCTAATTTCGTTGTATTCGTGCACATGGGTACAATGACAAAAACAAATTCTATTCTATTCTCTCTCTCTCTCTCTCTCTCTCTCTCTCTCTCTCTCTCTCTCTCTGTGTGTGTGTGTGTGTGTGTGTGTGTGTGTGTGTGTGTGTGTTGTCATCACACACAACCCCACAATGCCTCGGCAAAAAACCCCCACCTCGGTTTTTGCTGTTGCTGCTCAGTTTCTTCCAGGCTCCCCTTGGAGGACTTGCTCTTGTCCTCTCAATTGCCTGCCTTTTGGGGGCTTCTTGACAATGATTCTGGGGCAGGTTAGCACAAAAAAACTTGCAGGTGGCGAAGTGGGATCGCTTTCCTCCTTCCCCCTGCAGGTCTGGGAGGCAAAGGTTGAGCTCCCTTTGGGGCCGGAGTCTGGGGCGCAGTCCTCTCCTCTTTCAGCTGCGGCAGTGGGAGCAGCAGCAGCTCCTTCTCCCACCCTCTGCACCTCAGGAATGCAGCCGCTCCTCTTTGTTCTAGATCGGCAGCTCGGCTGGCAGGAAAGTTGCAGGTTTGGCTTTCCGGGAGCTTCACGCGCTTTCCCTTTGTGGAAAGCCAGAATCTGTCTTGGAGAATCTGCCTCTCTTCTCCCCCCCCCAACCCCTGGACAGTCAATCAATCTCTAGTATTTATATACCGCTTTTCAACACAAAGTTCACAAAGCGGTTTACAGGCAAATAGTAACATTAAAGTTAACTGGCTCCCTGTCCCAAAAGGGCTCACAATCTAAAAGAATGGAGAACACCACCAGCAACAGCCACGAGAAAGACACTGTGCTGGGGTGAAGAGGGACAATTGCTCTCCCCCTGCTAAATATAAGAGGACACCACTTGAAAAAGTGCCTCTTGCCCAGTTAGCAGGGGTCTTATGTACCTTATTGTGCGCACCTTCTGTACAAGAGGAAAACTGAAGCCACACTTGAGGTTATGGCTGCCGTCGGGGGACCCCGACATTGTCACCCGTTATAACGATGGTGCTTTTGTTCACCCTTTTTCCCCCTTGGAAGAAATCTGCTAGGCAATGCACCTCTGCAGAGAAGATCTCTGATGTGTTAGAAAATCGGGGGAGGGGAAACTGGCCAGGTGCATCCAGCCAGCAAGATGGTTGCACTTGCTTCTCGCTCTGCCGCCAGGTGGGTGCTTGTTGGTGCTTGGCAGCCGCCAGAGCAAGAGCTGTGCTTTCTGGGGTAAATGCCTGGTTTTCCTGGCACAGTATATTGGTTTAGAAGAGCACTGGGAAAGTGCAGCCAACAATGTGCCTGCAAGGTGGTGGTGCATGCAAGTGAGAAATGGGTAGGGGCGTGTTTTGTTTTGTTTTGTTGTTAAAAATGCAAAGCACCACCTTTTTGGTGTTCAGGGTCTTTTCCTGAAATCGGGTGTGCAGTTCTAAACTGGAGTTAGGCCGGCACAGTTAGGCCGGCAAAGTTTGACCGGCACATGGCTTATGCCTGTTCACCTGGGTACAATTCCCGCCTATCTTTCAGTTCTTTTGAACAGCAATGAAAGACGTGCTTACACATTAGCTAGATGTGATGCACTTCCTTCTGAGATATTATGGGGCAGATTCCACAATATCCCATATACTGAAAGATTATGCCCGTGTGCGCTTAGGACTCAGGAAACTTTGATTCATCTTTTCTTTTATTGTCCTTTTCATCAACATGCTCGATATAAGTTCTTCTCTTTAAGTAAAGATGGGGATCATTCGGAGGATGAGGTGGCTTTACTATCCTCTTATCTTAGAGCTTCGGATTCAGTCGTTATACAACATGTAGCAGAATTTCTTTATTCTATTGTAAAAACTAACAACAGACGTCGAAAAATAGCAGAGTGCTCTTAATTTTAATGTTATTTAAAAATTTATGGAGAGGCAGTCATTCGGTAGTAGTGTGTATATGGCTTGCCTGCCTTGTTTACTTGATGCCATTAAAGGTTTTTGAAATTTGAATTTGATTTGACCGGCACAAGGGACGCCATGAAATATGTTTGAACCACACTCGGAGTCAGAGAGGCCAGCGGACAGATGTGCCCCATCCTCCCTGACTCAGAGAGTGGTCCAAACGTGCTTTATGGTGGCCCTGGGGCCAGCCAAACTGTGCCGGCCTAACTGTGCAAGGTTAGGATTGTGCACTAAAATAGATTACTTTTCCAATTAGAAAAAAAAATACATTGGCTTCATCTGCTGATATTATATCACCTACTTGGTATAGTTTTAAAGCCTTTACAATGAATAGGCGTGAGAACAAAAACAGATAATCACAAAATTTGCAAAAACACCCCCCCACACACACCATTTTCAAACACCCCCAGAAATGGATGCATAGTTCTTTTGCAACAAGCTGATGTAACAAGCTGGTACCTCTTCAAAAGGGAAAAAAACACACACAAAAAAAACCAGAGGCCACTTTCAGTGAGTGAGTGCGAAATTGATGGATGGGTCCTTGAGGAATCCGGGAAGAGCGAGGTGGCCACTATGAGGCGGGCTGGAAGGAGTGGTGGGATTCAAATAAATTAACAACCGGTTCTGTGTCCTTCAGGGCCATCCGCTGCCTTTCTTCCCTCTCCCAACCTGAAATTAGCAACCGGTTCTGCAGAGTAGGTGAGACCTGGCTGAATTTCACCACTGGTTGGAAGCCAGTGGGCCCTATAGGAGATACGAATTCCGCCACCTCGTCTGCGTTGCTTCCAGCGCTTCTGTGTGGAGTCTTGCTCGCGCCACTGCTGGCTGGCCCCAGCCCTGTCCCGATTTCTTCTTGTCGAGTCCACGGGCACTTTGGCTTCCGCCCCCCCCGCCTCGGTCCGGCTTCTGGCGTGGGGAGGAGGGCAGTCCTTTGGGCGAGCACATCTTTGTTTTCAGGGGCTGCCCCGAGTGGTGAAGGAGCCAGGCCGAGAGGAGATCCCCGGGGACAGCTTTGTTGGGTTAATGAAGTGGCAAAATGGCAGCTGTTGGGGAGGGGGGGGTCGGGGGGGAGGAAAGCCACGGTGGGGGGAGGGCTTTGGGTCGGACCGCGGCACAGGCCGGGGCGTAGGGTTTCGTTTGAGGAGCCTTCCAAGCTCTAAACTGTTTTTGTGTTTGGGCACTGGAGAAGAGGAGGGGGCTTGGCGGAAGGGGGTAGGGGGGAGCCAAGGTTGTCACGGCAACCTGCTCATGCCTCATTGATGCATCGTGTAAATCCATTTAGAGAGGAGGGGGCCCTTTTGTCTTTGGGAGGCTCGGGCGGCGGGCCTCTGTAAATCCGAAACGTGGAAAGACAGCGGCCTCCTCTGAGCATGTCTGGGAGGGGGCCGTGTCGAGTGGAGTGGAGGGGAGAGGTCCCCCCCCCGCACAAAGGCCTCCAGCCACTCCTGATCTCTGGGCCAGGATTAATGGGGGGCCTGTAACCCCGCCAGCCGAGGTGCCCGCTGCCGCCCCTGGTGGCGTGCTGGGGCCCAGGTCAGGTGCCTTCTCCCGCGGCCACCACAGCGTTCTCAGGTTGCCCCTCCACCTACCTGCGGCCCTTGATGTGAAAAGGGACATCTTGGCTGGAGGTGGAGCCGGGGGGGGGGGTGTCATGATTGAGACGTGCAAAATGATGCATGGGATGGACCGAGGGAGGTTCTTTTCCCCCTCTCTCCACACCAGAACCAGGGGACCTCCGACGCTCAGTCTTAGCGGGAGAGTTAGAATGGACAAGAGAAAACATTTCTCCACCCGGCGCGTAATGCCACGGGATGCGGTGGTGGCGTTTTTCCTGGCGTCTTTAAGAGGACACGCAGGAGGCCGATTCATGCGGGAAAAGGCCAGCTCAGGCTGCAAGCTGCGATGGGGATGCGTGGGACAAAAGGCCCTTCCTCGGGAGTCTCCGGGCCGGCCTTCAGTCCCAGTTGAACGTGTGGAACTGCCGACTGTGAGCAGTGCTGGGGGGGTGACGTGGAAAAACGTGGACTGGTTGTCCCTGGAGTCGTGGCCCTTTGGCCGGCGTGCCTGGCTAGATGTGCTTCTGTTTCTCTGAACAGGTCTGGTTGAAGGGGGGAGTGTTCATCACTGGCCAGTTCTCATTCTCTCGTCGTCGTCGTCCGTCCGTCCCCCCAATTCGAATCCGGGGCTCCCCTTTTACGGAAAGAGTCACCACCTGCCTGAGGCCCGTGAGAACGTTCGGTTGGGCCACATCCTGTACTGCTGAGTGTTGTGTTGCTGCTGGGGATGGGTGGGTGGGCTTGGTGTGGGGCCCAGTCCCTGTGAATCGGGGGGGGAGACACCTGGTGCTCTTGGGGCTCAGGGGAAGCCCCTGACTTGGGCAGCAGGCTGCAGGTGCTCCCGATTCTGAGGTCCCCTCGCATTTCTCTGCCCCTCAGGCGGTGGTGCCTATGAGCTCAGTAGGTGCTTTGCCTGCGGTGGCTCAGGGTGGTTCAGCACAGCTCCAGGCGAGAAGCAGGCAGGCACTTGCTAAGCCTGGGCGAGACACCAAAACCTTCCTTCACGCTGTGCACACAGTGTTGCACAACACACCTGTCCCGTGGACGCCTTTGGCCCTTGCCTGGTTGCCAGCAGGGAATGGACGCTGGTGCTCTCACTGCTTGGATGTAGTGGCGACTCCAGACTGGCCCCCAAGCAGTGTGACTCTCTGGGGAGGCCTGGGGGGGTGGCTCCTCGGCTCCCCCCGGTCTCCTCTGGTGTATTGAGGAAGCCCCACAGAGTCGGTCTTGCCCTCAGCCGCCTGCTTTGTGTTGCAGACGTTTCCAGGCTGTGGACGTGAGCGGGGCGGGGGAGCCGCTTGAGTTGCAGGAAGCTTCACTTCCCCCCCCCCCCGAGAGTGGGTTCCAGATGGGAAGGAGGCAGTGGCCTCCTGGCGCCCCCCTGGAAGAGTTTCAGTGGCAACGGGCGGCTTGAGAAACGGCAGCCTGTGACTTGACAGGCTTTTGCCTCGGAGCCTTGCCATGGTGGGCACAGAGCCTGCAGGGAGTGGCTTTTGAGACCGACTCCAGGGTGGACCTGGAGAGAAATGGGGCTGGGGAGGGAAGCCCCTCGGTCAGTGGTGGCATCTAAATGATTTAAGAACAGGAACTCACTTTTGATTGGCACGCGTCAGGACCCGCCCACCGGAAGTGATGTCATAAGCCAGAGGCTGGCAGCGCCCAGGTCTACCCGCGGCTGGTTCCTATGGGTAGACTGGTTCCTATGGGTAGATCCCTTCGCCCCTCTAGGAATCCAGAGTCGCTCCCTTTAACCCTCTGAGTGCCGGCCAACCAAGAAGAAAAGCTCTTTGCAGAGGAATCGGGAGGGGGGAGGAGGGGGGAAGCACTGCGGAGTGAAGTGGGCGGAGTCAGCCCTAACTTTAACAAGTGGAACTGAGGTCCCCCGTGTTCCCCCTGCATGACATCACTGCCCTCGGTCCCCGCTTGCTCGTGTGTCTGATGCTGGGGGCACTCTGTTGGGAGAGAGGCTTTTCCCCTTGACATGCCATGGTTGGGCAAGTTGAAGACAGGCAGCTTTGTTTTTCTCCTCTTTCTGTCTGTGCCCAGCCTCCCGTGCGCCCTCCCTCCTCTCCCCCAGCCATAGCACCCATCCCCTTAGGAATAAACGCTCATGACCCATGCTGTTCTGCCCCCTGGCCTGCTGACTGTGCATGGGCTCAGTGCAAGCACATGCTCACCCACTGGGACTACCACCACTTCCCTAATCTCCCCACTTCCTCCTGGCACCCTGCCCTGGAAGAACCCCCTAGTCCTTGCTTGGGAGGGGGGGCAGGCGGGCAGAGAAGCAAGCAGGACCCGACCGGAAGACTCCAGAGACGGTCTCTTCAAGGACCGAATAGTGTCATTGCCGGTTTTGCCTCGGAGAAGGAGGAAGTGGATGGGGAAGTGGGATTTGTTGAGGAGAGTCCCACGGCCAAACTGGAGCCAGCCAACGGCTCAAAGAGGAAGTCTGGCGTGTAAACAAGCCTGCGTTGACTCGGGCCTTTGGTCCCAAGGTCCGGAGGCCTGGTGCGGCAGCAGGCGCGTGTGGCTGAGGGAGCCCACAAGAACACGGTGTTCTGCTCCACCACCGGGCGCCCAAGCCAGGCCCAGGTCTCTGGAGTGGCTCTTCCCACGGCACTGCCCTGCCAAGCAGCCGTGGCCTTCCACGAGCTGAACGGGTCCTCAGGATTCTGCCCGTCGCTGCTCTCGCACCGGGTTGGCTGAGTTGTGGTTCCTGCTCTGTGCTGAGGCGTGGGTGGAGGCCTCTGCCCAGGCTTGCTCAGCGAGAGCGCTTTGGGTCGCAGCGCTCTGGCAAAAGGGTAGCCGAGTTTGACGCCTTTGTGTCTCTGACGCCAAGCCAAGAAGGCAGTCAGGTTCACTGGCCTGGAGGTCGTTGGGTATAGGTATAGGTTTCCCCACAACCGAATAGTCTAGTCGTGACCGACTGTAGGGGGCGGTGCTCATTTCCGTTTCAAAGCCTGTAGAGCCAGCGTTTTTGTCCGATCATGTGGCCAGCATGACTCTACGCCGTAGCGCACGGAACGCCGTTACCTTCCCACCGAAGGGGTCCCTATTTATCTACTTGCATTTTTTAGGTGCTTTCGAACTGCTCGGTTGGCAGGAGCTGGGACAAGCAATGGGAGCTCACTCTGTCACGCAGTCTTGAACTCCCAACCTTGCGGTTGAAAGCCCAGCAACAGCGGATTAACTCGCTGCGCCACCACGTCCCTATTGGAGGTTGTTGGGTAGGACCGTTCAAATCCCGAGGCTCGCTTGAATATTCTTGCCAGTGCTGAATCGCAAAAGGAGCCTTCCGTGCAGAGGGTTCTCGGCACAGGGAGAGGGTGCCAGTATTAGCTGGTTGGCTTGAATCTAGGGTGTCCAGTCTCTCTCCAGTCCAGTCCCTCTCTCCA
Organism: Lerista edwardsae; assembly: GCA_029204185.1. Classification (NCBI taxonomy): domain Eukaryota; kingdom Metazoa; phylum Chordata; class Lepidosauria; order Squamata; family Scincidae; genus Lerista; species Lerista edwardsae. The sequence goes on from JAJKFI010040268.1 coordinate 33,283, forward strand.
GTCCACTCTCTCTAGGGTGTCCAGTCCAGACGGTGGCTTATGGTGCTTGCAATGGGGGCTGCTGCTGCTGCTGCTGCTGTTGTGTTCTTTCTGTTCAGCGCTCCACGCCCAGTGTCGGCATTTCCGCCAACAGCAATTCACAGGTGAGCAGAAAGCTGCTGACTGGGGAGGGGCCGTGCCCACACTTTGGCACGGAGCAGTCACAGCTGGCTGCTGAACAACACCTTATTACAGTCTGAGCCTGCGCCAGAATGCCCTCATCGTTCTGTGGCGCGCCCGTCTGTTCTTGAACTGACCGGCCAGATTCCGGTTGACTTCGCTGCGTGGACGGCTGCACCTGTGGCGGTTGTTCGGTTGCGCTGTGCTGCCTGCTTTGTGGCGTTAAGGCTGCAGAACTCGTGATGCGGCTTAACTGTGGGCACAAGCCTAACCTGGAGTTAGGCCAGCAAAGTTTGGCCGGCACAAGGGACACCGTCAAGTCTGTTTAGACCACTCTCTGAGTCGGAGAGGCCGGCACACAGATGTGCACCACCACCACCCTGACTCCGAGAGTGGTCCAAACGCACTTTACTGTGCCCCTTGTGCCTGCCAAACCTTGCTGGCCTAACTCCTGGTTAGGATTACACTCTGTGGCAGGGCACATCACCATTTGCTCTGCACAATGAAGTTGGCTGAATTTGTGTCGCTCAGTGAGTTCCAGAACTGGCTCCTGTAAGGTGTTGGATTCCAGCAGCCGAAGTCCTGTGCAAAGGCAGGAATCTTGCCGGAGGCCTGATAGTGTGCTGGGGCTGAGAAATGCTTGCGCTCACAGCCGGGTGTGCTTGCGCCTTGCTTGAGGACAAGTCTGAGCGTGAGCCCTGGGCTTGCATGCGAGCCGATCACAGGCATGGCACGGCACCTCTGTTCTCCATGCTGAAAGTGGGAATGATGACTTGCGTCGCCAGGGTGACCCAGGAGTTATGGAGTGACGGAAGCACCGCGCCCAACCCACCGAGCCGTAAAGGGCTTGAAAGGAATCTGCATGTTGGCAGGATGGGCCCTTGCACAGACCCCTTCAGGCTTCTCTTGATGTGCTTTCAAGGATTGTCCTTCACCACTCACAGAATCACAGAGTTGGAAGGAACCTGCAAGGTCATCTAGTCCAACCCCCTGCCTGTACAGGAAATCCTCCTAGAGCATCTCCAGCAGGTGCCTGTTGAGCCTCTGCTTGAAGGCCTCCAGTGAGTGAGAATCCACCACCTCCCTCCAGTGGCAATCTGTTCCACTGCCGAACCGCCCTTACAGTCAGGAAGTTCTTCTGATGCACAGCCTGAATCTCCTCTCTTGCAGTTTGTCCCCATTGGTCTGAGTTTTATTGTCAAAGGCAGATGAGGACAGATTTGTCCCTCCTTCCTTATGACAGCCTTTGAGATATTTGAAGAGTGCTAACATTTCCCTGCTCAGCCTTCTCTAAGCTAAACATACCAGGTTCCCTCAACCTCTCCTCTCCTCTCCAACCCCCCAGCTTTTAATTTATTGGAGCCTGGGTTGCTCCAGCCCTGTCTATCAGTATCTGTGCCTGGGAGCTGGTGGATTATCCGGCCAGATGTGGCACTTATGCCATAGGATCAGGTTCCACTTAAGCCTTTGGGAATCCCTAAACCCCTGCGTGGAGTGAGCAGGATTAAGCCTGCCGTGCTCTGCCCCCATGGGGGAAGGTCTGAGCCTCGGCAGGACCAAGATGAGCAGCAGCAGCAGCAGGGCCCCACCTCTAGCAGCCACCCCCTGCCTTCTCTTGGGGTCTGCAGTGGCGGCAGGAGCCCGGCGTTTCCAAGAGCAGGGCTGGCAAGCAAGAAATGTGCCCTCTCCCCACTGGTGTGCATGGAGGTAGCGCAGAGCCAGCTTCTGTGTGGGTCGCTGGCGGGGTCTCCCAGGGTGCACCAGGCGCTGCAGACCGAACGGGCCCTGAAAGGCTAGATGTGTTTCAGTGGAGGCCAGTCTTGAGCTCCACTGACCACTGCCGAGTTGAAGGCCGCGCCGGGCAAGGGAGTCTGGAGTGCCGCACCGGTGCCTGCAAGGGAGTGGCAACAGGATGCAAGCACCTTGTTGTCCTGTGTGCTCCCTGAGGCTTCTGTGAGATCCAGGAAGTTGGACCGGAGGGGCCTTTGGCCTGATCCAGCAGGGCTCTTCTTATGTTCTTAGGATAGCAAATAGTTTTGTTTACCTCAGAAATTTACCTCAGAATGCCAGATACAAGGGAATGGCAACAGGATGCAGGCACTTTGTTGTCCTGTGTGCTCCTTGAGGCATCTGGTGGGCCACTGTGAGATCCAGGAAGCTGGACTAGATGGGCCTTTGGCCAGATCCAGCAGGGCTCCTCTTACGTTCCTAGGATAGCAAATTCTGTTTTATTTACCTCATATTTACCTCAGAATTTTACCTCAGAATGCCAGGTGCAAGGGAGTGGCCACAGGATGCAGGCATCTTGTGGTCTTGTGTGCTCTCTAAGGCACCTGGTGGGCCTCTGTGAGATCCAGGAAGCTGGACCGGAGGGGCCTTTGGCCTGATCCAGCGGGGCTCTTCTTACGTTCTTATGTCTTCAGCCCGGGTCTAAGTTGGGAGCTGACAAATGTGGGGGGGGGGGAGGAGAGTCCATGCACAACCTCAGGATGGAGGCGGAAAGGGTGAGGGGGGCAGTAGCAAAAGGAGCCAGCTCTTTGGCTTGTGTCGTTGGGGGGGCGGAGGGGGGGGCTGGCCCCAGTCTCGTGACGCATGTCGGTTTTGCGTTGGTCTGAGCGCAGGGACTTATCGAGGACGGCTCCAGCACACGGGCTCTGGGACTCTCCCTTGCGGGTCCTTTGGGCCTGCAACTGGTCAGTCCCCCAGGCTTGCCTCCTGGAGCCCAGGCTTGCCTCTCATGCCTGCTTTTGGAGCCCAGCCAGCCCCTGCTGAAGAAGGCCGTAGTCGGCCTAGACCCCCCCCTCCCTTCCCTCCCCCCTCTTGTGGAGAAAGAGGCCGCTCTCCGCCGTTTCCTTTCTCTGCAAGGGCATCTCCGCTGCTCCCGGAGGCCCACTGCCAACAGAGCTCTCCTTGTTTACCCAACTCAGAGGAATCGGTTTACAAGCCTCACAAGTCCCCTTTTCACCTTTCCCATCAGAAAACACCTCTTGAAACAATGAGGAAATTGGATGCCGCCACCTGATCGCTCCCAAGGAACCTGCCGAGCAAGGAATTCTCTGGGCAAACAGGCTTCCGTGCTGCGTGGCCGGCAAGGAGAGCCCGGGAGAAAACACGCCTTTGTGCTCGGCCGGGGAGGGCTGGTTGGTGGGGCCTGGCCTGCTGGGGCTCAGCCAGCCGGGCGCAAAGGCGGGGGTCGAACTCCTGGGAGGAAGGGGGAGCTGTGGGCGGCCAGCTGGCTGGGGCAAAACCTGTCTTGGGAGGGCCTGCAAAGGAGCGCGCCATGTGCTGGAAGTGGCACCGACGTGTGCCGGCAGCGGCCCAGTTCGGTCCCGGCGCTCGTGTCTCGCCTTCGTGCTTCGTGGCCTTTTGGCAAGCCGCGATGCACCTCCTGCTGCCGCTTTCTGGCCGGATCCTCCGCTGCCGTTGCAGGAACGCGGGGCGCCATCCAAGAAAAGTGGCGTTGTGCCGATGCGCCAGGCAGTCACTTTCTTGAGTTGCGCCTGGGACTCGGCAGTGCAGTGGGGAAACGATTCCCTGGGCAGGAGGTGGTGGAAGATATGCTTCCCTCCAAGGAGGAGGAGGAGGTGGTGGTGGTGGTGGTGGTAGTAGTAGTGGTAATGGTGGTGGTGGTGTTGTGTGCAGAAGCAGCAGGGGAGGAGGTAGCTGCGTGTGTCCCCCCTCCATGCTTGCCTGCTCCGACTAGGTCTGAGGTCACCCTCCCCCCCCAGAATGGTCCTGCACGGCAACCTCGAGCCTGGAGTCCCCTGCCCTCTTGCGGCTTGCCCTCTGTCGGGATCTGCCTCTCGCCTCTGTGCTCCCCACTTTGAAATGGGGCAGATGGCAATATTTGCGCAAATGTGGAAGAGCGGAGATATCCCAAGTTCGGAACAAGTAATAAGCAAAATTTACGAAGTAGCCGAAATGGACATTCTAACTGAAAGACTACGAGGAAAGAAGACAGACAGAGTGGAACAAAATTGGAGAGTGTTTTATGAATGGATGGATAGAAAATGTTAAATGTAATTAGACATACTAGAATATATATATATAGTTGGTAAGGAAACTGAAATCTCTGGAAGTAATGCATAGAGTTATTAGAACTAGGAATTTAAGCTTAATGAGAGATACTGCAACAATACCTTATGTGTTTCCTGTGGTTTAACCCTTCCCCTGTTTTTTTTCTGTACCCTTTCCCATATCTTGGGTGCCTTCGGGCACAAAAGGCGGGGTAAAGATCTTATAATAATAATAAGAATAATAAGAATAATAATAAGAATAATAATAATAAGAAGAAGAAGAAGAAGAAGAAATTATTATTATTATTAATAATAATAAATTAAAAAATATTTATAAAAAAAGAAAGAAAGAAATGGGGCTGATGGCCACCCTCGTCGGAGGATGCTTGGGGAGAAGGAACCAGAGAAAGGGTGCGGGAGGTGGAGCCAGAATGACACCTGCCGCTCCGGGTTTAGGGGAAGCAATTCGGTTTCTCTGGGTTGTGACTCGGGAAGGGGCTCTTCTCAGGGGAGGCTGCGTCTCATCGCAAGCTGGGCTGCCTGCTTCCTCGCTCGGGTTTCTTCAGGTCTTGCCTGGCCCTGGCTCTGGCCGGGGCCACGGCAAACAGGTGTGTGCCTCTTGCTTCCCGCAGCAGCTGCCAGCCCTGCTGGGGGCGGACGCGCCTCCCTCCCCGGCGGTTTCCATGGCTGTGGCAGGAATTTGGCAGCCCAGCAGGTGCACTGTGTGAATAGCTGTGGCGGGGCCTGGAATGCAAGGTTCCCCTCTCTTCCTGCTGGGGGGGGGGAGGAGGAGGAGGAGGGGGAGGGGACTGCGAGGTGGCGGCAGGGCCTCTGAGGCTGTTTGCTCAGCAAAAGCAAACCCGAGCTGGGCTGGTGGGGAGAGCTGGGGCAAGTTCTGGGGCGGCAGTTTGGGGCAACGTTTCCTCTTTGTCTAGGGAAGACACTTTTTGGGAGGCGGAGGAGTACAGGCGGTTTCAGGGTCCCCTTTCTACAGCGTCCACAGACGTGCGCCCTCCTCCCGGGCTCCGAGAGTGGTCCAAACGCGCTTTACGGTGGCCCTTGTGCCGGCCAGACTTCGCTGGCCCAACTGTGCCGGCCTCCCTCCAGGTTAGGCTTGCGCCCTGCGGGCATGCAGGAGTCTCCCTGTGGCTCAGATGAGGCCCAGGACGCGTCTTGAACTTCCCAAAGGCCTGCCAAATTGCAGTTGCGGGCAAGGGAGGCAGTTCTTGGCTTAGCGCTTGCCTGCCAGGCTTTCTCTGCCATGGCCTTGCCTGTCCTGCCTTGGCTGTGCCCAAGTCATGATGTTCTGCCGCTGTGTGCCTGTTGTGGCTGCAGTCCCGGGCCAGGCCTGCCGTGGCAGGATTGGCGCTCTGCCCCCAGCTCAGGGGGTGCCCCGCTGATTCTCCGAGTCAGATTCAGCCTTCACGTCCCGGGCACTGCAAGAGACTTTGCCTCGGCAGGGGATTGAAGCCTCACTCAGCTCCCAAGCTCAGGAAACTTGATTCAGCCTTCCCCTCCCTGCCGGCAGGCCCCTGCCCCCCCCCAAGTTCCAGAGAGGTATTTGGCAGGGGCCGGGCCTGGCTGTGTAGCACTGTTTGTGTTTCAGACACTGAAAAGCTTCTGGGCTTAGACGATGCCTATTCTTTGCTATGTTTTGAAAGGAAAGCTGAAAATTCCCAGAGGGGAAACTAGGGAGGCGGCCCTGAGACCAAACGGGAATTAGAGGTGGAATTGCGTGTCGGCACGCCAGGGCAAAACAGGTGATGGTGCAACTACCTGTCTTCTCTTTTTCATTACAGTGAGAGAGAAAATGCTTCCCAAGCGCAGGTAACACAGAGGTGAACTGGTGCTGCGAGGGGGCAGTTAAAGGGTGTGACGGAACATCCAGCACTGGCCCAGCTAATGAAAGTGTAGCTTGGTGCCGAGGGAAAAATGATGCCCTGGAAGTGACGTCACAACAGGAAGTGACATCACAATTGTGTTTCCATTTTCTTGATTTTTTTGACCATAACCTTTGGTGGAATGAAGGTTTTACACTCCGGTTTGTTTCATTGCATTCTGCCTGAAATTCCACACTGAGTGATTGGCAGTGAATCTGAATCCTGTCCGCGAATACTGTCAATATTCCGTGAATATGGAATACGGTCAGTAATACTTGACAGTATTATTCCTAATGGTGTTGGAGAAGACTCTGGAGAGTCCCCTGGACTGCAAGGAGATCCAATCGGGCCATCCTACAGGAAGTCCAGCCTGATTGCTCCCTGGAAGGACAAATACTGAAGCTGACGCTCAAATACTTGGGCCACCTCATGAGAAGAGAGGACTCCTTAGAAAAGACCCTCATGCTGGGAAAGCAAAAGGAGGAGGGGGCGGCAGAGGATGAGATGGTTAGAGAGTGTCACCAAAGCGATGAACATGAAATTGGGCGAACTCCGGAAGCTGGTGGAGGACAGGGAGGCCTGGCGTGCTGCGGTCCAGGGGGTTGCGAAGAGTCGGACACGACTTAGCGACTGAACAGCAACAACATTATTCCTAAAAACAGCCATTTTAATAAGCCACAATGGTGCTGGGGCTTACCAACGGGCTCTTGGGATAGTGCTGCTGCCTCCTCCAGGGAGGGAAGGCTGAAGGGAGCCTGCCTGCCCCTCTGCTGGTGCTGGGGCGGGAGGGAAGGGGACAAGTGAGTGATTCAGAGCCAGGCCTGCCTGCCGTCCGTCCGCGTTGCAGAGCCGTTTTCCGTGTCGGTGGCGGGTGCTGTAGTCACCACGCAGCTGGGTGATTTTGCCGGAACATCTGTTCCCCAGTTATCTTTCATCACGGGCAGATTATGCTACTTAGCCTAAATAGATGCTCGGCCGCGGCTCCCCCCCCTCCTCGCAGTGTGCCCCAGTTCCTCTCTGACCTGCAGTCGAGAGATTGCCCCGTAAGGCTGCCATCTGCGTCTTCATCCCCCCCGTACTGCCAGCCAGCCTCCTGTTGGCCTCTGCCCGGCCAT
>JAJKFI010040269.1:0-17603 GCA_029204185.1 Lerista edwardsae
GCAGTTTCCCTTGTGCTGGCCAAACTGTGCTGGCCTAACTCCAGGTTTAGGATTGTGCCCTGTGGAACTCCTTCCCACAGAATGTGGCAAGGGAGTCAGGGAGGATGGCACACCTATGTGTGCCGGCCTCTCTGACTCTGAAAGTGGTCCAAACATACTTTACGGTGTCCCTTGTGCTGGCCAGACTGTGCATGAAGAGGGACAATTGCTCTCCTCCTGCTAAATATAAGAGGAACACCACCTGAGAAAGTGCCTCTTGCCCAGTTAGCAGGGGTCGTCACACACAAACCCACAGGTGCTCTTCCTGCTGCCATGCCTGTATGGTGAATGGGTGGGGGTGTCCTGTGGGAATGCCTCCCTGCTCCTGGGGCTGGCCCTGCACATGGACTTCTGCTTCTGTCAACTGACCTCCAGGATTCTGTCTCTTAAGGAGACAGAACACAACAGCCACAGCCTCTAATCTCCAGCCTGTCTTTTTTAGTGCTTTATTGCTTTGGCACACGGTTTTGCTTTGAGTCACCTGGAGTGTAGGTCAGATCGTGGGATATCCATGTTTTTCAGTCTGGCTGAATAGAATAAACCAGCAATTTCCGCCAGTCCCGGGACACCACCGAGCCCTTGACCTGATGAGGTCACCCCAAAGGCAGGCTGCACTGAAGGGCGCCCACTGAAGGCCAAGGTTGGCGGGGAGGGCAAAGGACTGACCCAGCTGAAGGGCCCAGATATCACGGGGCGTAATTAGGCACCTGATCAGCTCCTTATCTGCTGCCCGTGATGTGACCGAAGAGCTGACAGTGACAGATAGAGGCGGGTAATGGGATTAGCCAGTGTTAACCTTTGAAATGCAGGGAAGGTTGAACGCACTGGGAGGGAAGCCAGCAAATTGCTCTGAGGAGGTGTGGGGAGGAGGATGCTGAAGGTGGCAGTGTGTGTGTGGGGGGGAGAGCCCAGATGGCTCTGGGGCGCCATTTGTCCCCAGCATGAATGTTTGCCATTTTGCCCAAGACGCAGGCAGGCAAAGACCGCACGACAGCCCCCAGGGTCTTTGCTTCTGGGGTCTGCCATCCCAGCATGCCTTGTGCAGGCCACACAGTTTAGACAGTATAGGCAGATAGTTGGGAGTTCCAAGCAACTTGATTTTCTCTTGGGAGAAGGGTTTCCAAGGTGCCAAATTCTGTGCTGCATGCCAGGTCTTGTGCCTGTGCACTGCGAACGACAGATGTGTGCAACGCCACAGTACAGGCCGCATGCAAAGCCCTGCTCCTCCTTTTAAAAAAAAATTTTTTTTTATTGTTATTATTGTATACACAGGTATTGGGGAAGGGAAAGGGTAATAAAACAATCTAGGAAGGGTACCACACATTGAGATTAACACACAATAGGATTACAGCTTATTCGATTATTACATTACAATACAGTCCGTTTAATTATCATCTACTAAGATTTATATATAATATTTCTTTATCTTCCTCAAAATATGTTCAAGCTGTTCTCTTATTCTCTTATACCAAACTTCCATTTAACAAATCGTGTCCATCCAGTAGTAGAATAAACTCCATTTACTCCCAACTTGCTCTTTTATCTTTCCTTTTAATCTATCTGTCAGAATATCATTATTTGCTGTTTCATATATTCTATCTATTATTTGTTCTAACTTAGGTATTTTATTATCTTTCCATAACTGAACATAACTTAATCTAGCCACCGTCACTATATGTAATAATAAATATCTTTTATAATAAATATCTTTTCTTTATAATAAATATCTTTCTCCTGGATTTCTGATACCATATTTAATAAAAATATTTCAGGTTTAAATGTAATTTTTACCTTTATTATTTCCTGAGCTATCTTATGTATACGGAGCCAAAATTCTTTTGCCGTTGGACATGTCCACCATAAGTGGTAAAAAGTTCCTTTTTTTCCTTACACTTCCAACACATATTTGACATATTTTTATTCATTTTTGCAAAGCCCTGCTCCTCCTGACATCCTCAGGCTGCACGTGCCGCTCTCACACACCCCTGGAAGAGTCACCAGCAACTCGTGCTCCTATCTGACTGCCTCCCTTTGGAGACTCAGACGGTTCCCATCCTGGGTTCAGATCTGGACTTCTGGGTCTCTTCCACTCCGCGCCGAGGAGCAGCAAACAACCTGCTCATCACCAGCGACCTCTGTCCCCAGCAGATGGGCTCTGCACATCCCCCACTGGGCAGCTGTGGTCAGAATTCCAGGCAGGCCCTTTTCAGCAACGCCCACAGTTGCAGCTACCTGGGGCGGAACTGGTTGTCCAGAGTCCTGCTGAGATGTTTACAGAAGAACATTAGAAGAGCCCTGCTGGATCTAGCCAAAGGCCCATCTAGTCCAGCTTCCTGGCTCTCACAGTGGCCCAGCAGATGCCTCAGGGAGCACACAAGGCAACAAGAGGCCTCTAGGCTTAGCCTCTCCTCCCCAGGAGGCTGCGGTAGGGTCCTGGAGGTGAAAGACAGACTGGCTGGGAGCTAAGCAGACACTGGGCTGGATTAAGATAGGCAGTGAGATAGCCGCCCTCCTCCTGGCATTCCTCTTAGAGAGCAATCTTAACTTGGAGTTAGGCCGGCACAGTCAGGCCAGCAAAGTTTGCCCGGCACGAGGGACACCGTTAAGTATGTTTGGAACACTTTCAGAGAGGCCAGCACAAAGGCGTGCGCCATCCTCCCTGAGAGTGGTCCAAACACACTTTAAGGTGGCCCTTGTGCCGGCCAAACTTTGCTGGCCTAACCGTGCCGGCCTCACTCCAGGTTAGGAATGCACCCTTAAGGACTTCACAGCGGACTAGACACGAGACATGGAAAGGAAACCCCTCCACCAGCCGCAAAGAGGCAGATTCTTTTTCTCTCCGCCGCCCCCATTGACTCCTCCTTCCCTTCCACCGCTTCTCCCACGTGCATCTGCCTGGGTGGGAGAGATTGTCTTGCAGAGGCATTTTTGTGGTTTTGGGCATCAAATCAAGAATGGTGCTTTTCTCTCTCTCTCCCCCCCCCCACGTTCCAGCCTGAAGAAGACCTCACCTTGAAGCCACCCACCCATCGAGGCAGAGGGTTGCTGGGATGCTCTCCATGGTGGGGCAGGCGGAACTGGGATGGAGAGGGGGAAGGACAAGTGGCATTGTGGATGCTCAGGGCCGTGCTGGCAAGAACGGTGCTCGGCAGAAACAGCAGACGCAGACACCGACTGTGGCCGGACAACAGGGAAGATCCCCAGAAGTCACATGGAGAGAAGTCACTGGACCCCTTCAGAGCACAATCCTAACCTGGAGTAAGGCTGGCACAGTTAGGCCAGGAAAGTTTGGCCAGCACGAGGGACACTGTAAAGCACGTTTGGACCAGTCTCAGAGTCAGGGAGGATGGCGCACGTCTATGTGCTGGCCTCTCTGACTCCAAGAGTGGTCCAAACATACTTTATGGTGTCCCTTGTGCTGGCCTAACTCCAGGTTAGGAATGTGCCCTGTGGAACTCCTTGCCACAGGATGTGGCGAGGGAGTCAGGGAGGATGGTGCACATCTGTGTGCCGGCCTCTCTGACTCTGAGAGTGGTCCAAACATACTTTACAGAGTCCCTTGTGTTGGCCAAACCTTCCTGGCCTAATTCCAGGTTAGGACTGCACTCTCCGTGCTGCCACCCACAGGGGGTTAGGGTCTGGGTTCCTTTGCGGCTTTGCTTCGGGGGGGGGGGGGGCTGCAAGGCTGAATTAATGGCTTGTGCTTATTCTTCAATCCATCAATCAACAGGTACTTATATACCGTTTTCAACACGGAAGTTCACAAAGCGGTTTACGGGCAGATAGTAATAATAATGTTAAATGGCTCCCTTTCCCAAAAGGGCTCACAATCTAAAAAGAAAGGGCAGACCACCAGCAACAGCCACTAGAAAGACTGCGCAGGGCTGAAGAGGGACAATTGTTCTTCCCCTGCTAAATATAAGAGGAACACCACTTGAAAAAGTGCCTCTTGCCCAGTTAGTTAGCAGGGATATTCTTGTAATGCAATCAAGTCTAAGCATCCATTGGATGGAAGACAAAGGGCCGCTCAGCCTCTCCCGAGCATCCCAACAGAGAGTGGGGGAATCTGCAGCAGGCAGGCAGGCCCCAGAGCAAGCCGAGGAAGAGGTGACCAAGGCCAGGGAATACGTCAGGAGGAGCCCTGACCGGGAAAGGCGTAGTTGGAACTTGGACAGCCTGACCAGAATATCGCTGGCCACACAGAAGACAAGGTCACTGATAAGGAGTCTGGGATCCTGCCTGTTGGCCGATACCCCTTCCCGGAGCCTTTCTGAGTTGGCCAATTTCAGGGAGAGAAGAACAACATGTGCAGGGAGAACAAAGGGGATGGATGATGATGCTCAGCGAAAGAAAAAGCAGCCACATTCCGATTACGTTATCTGCTTGGGCCATGTAGAGAACATCATCAGAAGTGGTCTTTGGCCTCAGGTGTGACGTGGCAGTGGGAAGGGACTGCTACCGTCAGAGAGAGCACCCACCTTGCCAGGAAGAAAGGGGTCCTGGCCAGTGATGTCATGCAGGGGGTACGCGGGGGTATGTGAGTACCGGTTTCTAGGATTACAGCTGGCCCCGCCCATTCGCCCACCCACTTGTCGACTCTGCCCTCTGCAACGTTTGAATTTCCTGCATGTTTGAGTTGCCTGCATAGTCTCAGAGCCAGGCAGGCAGGCAAGCAGCGAGCAGAGCCCTGCCTTGCCTTGCCACTGAAAAATGAGCTGCTCTGGGGTTTTGGAACTGTTGGGTCACTTTAACATGATGCCAGGCCTCCTTAATGTGTGCTGGGGGTACTGTGGAATACTGTTGCCACTGTTGGGTCAGTTTAAAATCATCTGAGGCCTCAAAAAGGGCTTTTTTCACGTCACTTCCTGCCACGACATCACTTCTGGCTTATGACGTCACTTCCGGTGGGTGGGTCCCGACACGTGCCAATCAGAAGCGAGTACCTGTTCTTAAATCATTTAGATGACACCACTGGTCCTGGCCACCTGGCAGTGTCGTGGGGCTCACTGGTAGTTCTGCCCCTCCTGCCTGAAGACTCTGGGTGATGTCAGAATGTGATGGCTCGGCGCAGTCTGTCTGCTTGCAAAAGGGGAACTGATGGATCACGGGCCCGTCACCTTCTGGGCAAAAGGCACCCGGAGGGCATCCAGAGAGCACCCAGAGATCACGTGCAACTCTCAGCCTGCAGGCCAACCATCCCGATTATGGGCCAATTACGGCACAAGAAGGACAAACCCACAAGAGGCGGCTGCCCGCTCCATCCCTGTGCCTGGAGCCTTGGGAAGCAGGGTGCCCGGTCTGCTCCAGCAAGGCAGCCCGCTTGAGTCCCCTCTGACGGTCACACGGACCGGGGACCCAGAGAGAGGATCATGAGATGCTTTTGGGCCCCGCTTGCCAAGGACGGCCATTGCTCACCTCCGGATCCTGCCCTTCCTCCAGGGAACAGAGCAGAGGCATTATCACAATGGGTCTTCACAACCATCTTGCAAGGTAGGTGCGCCTGCAGGACAGGGCCTGCGGCTGACCCAAAGCCTGTCCCTCAGGCACACACACAAGCCGCGGACTTGGGTGCAGACCCCTGGCCCCCTTCGGACCGCCACACATCCTTTGCAGAGGATGGACCAAGTTCCGCATCGCAGGTGCGAGGCCACCGTCAAGGTGCCAGAACAACGGCCACCAGGAGCAGGGTCCCCCCAAATGTACCCTGGCGCCCGGTGCATCCGTGGCAAGGACAAGATGCCAAGGTAGAACGTAAGCACCCACAAGTGACCCACAAGGCACCCTTCCAGCTCCGCAACAAGGCTGAGCACTGCCACACACCTCTGCCAGCATTGTTCTGTTGCTATCGAACTAAAGTGCAGCCATCTCGAGTCTTTTGCTTGGTCACTTGTCTAAAGCTGCTGAAGTATGTAACTGTTTCTCTCTTTGCTCTCATTGTTTTCTCTCACTTGCCCCCACCTTTAACCTTCTCTATCCAGTGCTGCTAGCCCTGCACAATGGATAAGGAACTGGTTCAAGCCAGCAGAGCTGCCTCCCTTATCAAAATGGTCATAGCATATTCTCAAGGCCCAATTGACACAGAGCTTCGCATGTCCCAGCCCCTGTGTAGTAAGCTTGGGTGCAGCAGCTTGGGGGTGGGAGAGGGATATAAAGATGATTTAGAATTGTATGCCTTTGCCTTTTTCTCTGCCTGCCAAGTGGGGCAGGGAGATTGGCCCAGTGATGTCATGCAGGGGGAACGTGGGGGAACTCAGTTCCACTAGTTAAAATTAGGGCTGACTCCGCCCACTTCACTCTCCCTCCTCCCCCCTCCCAATTCCTCTGCAAAGAGCTTTTCTTCTTGGTTGGCCGGCACTCAGAGGGTTAAAGGGAGCGACTCCGGATTCTTAGGGGGGGGGGCGAAGGCAGTGATGTCATTCAGCGGGAACGGACCAGAATGGGCGTTCCGGATCCTAACGGGCTCCGTGGCTGGTTCCGGGTTCCTGACAAGTGCCAATCAAAAGTGGGTTCCTGTTCCTAAATCATCTGAATGACACCACTGCATTGGCCCGCCTGCGCAGGTGTCATAAAGATGATCCTCATGCTCTCCCGTTTGGTTGTTTGCCTTTTTAAATGGTTTCCCCGCTCTGGAAACCATTTTGGGCCCATTTTCGGCAACGATTCTGTGACATCAGTCCACTCTCTGGCCATCAAGGGTGCCTTGGAGGGGGTCCCTGGGCAGGACTGCTCCTCACGCAAGCAGTGCAGACTTGGGCAGCCCGGGAGAGAAGAGGATAATTGGCAGCCTTTTTGCCGGAGAGAGCTGCAGATGGCAGGAATGCGCAGCCCAGGTAACCTCAACCTGTGGCAGGGAAGCGGCTTCCTGTCAGGAAGGGCGAAGGGGTTATTAAGGCTGTTGCGACTTGCCCCTGGAAAGCTCTGCCTCTGCCTCTCTCCTCCCCGCACTGCAGTTAATTTCTCCGACTGGAGGACACCCGAGAGACACGGCTGGTGCCACCTTCGGAGAGCGCGCTCAATTCCCCAGCCAACTTAGGATAATTACTTTTGTTACAATGTAATTTATTGTGCTAAAAGTTGCTATAAATCCTCCCACCTGAAGACAGTAAAATAACTTTTTCTCCCTCCTTCCATCTCAGCCTTTTTTTTTGTTTTTTTGTTTTGCCTGGATTGCTAAGTGCAAAAAGCAGCAAACACTTGCTACTGTTTATTAGGGAGCTCAGCCAGGGTGGGGAGGCATGGGGCGGGGGAAGAGGGTTCAGGCTCACTAAGCCAGGAGGAGCTGTTTCTCAGGGATTTCAGCCCCCCCCCGGAATGCCATGCGTGTGTGTGTGTGTGTGTGTGTGTGTGTGTGTGTGTGTTTGCAGTCAATGTGCCTGTCTGTGATCTTCAGTCACCTCTGTAGGGTGTATTGGCAGGAGGTTGTAGTCGAGAGGGTTAAAGCCTCCCTTTGCCTGAAGATAACATCAGAAGGTCGCCAGTTCAGGATCACTGGAAGTCTCCTTGAGCGGCAGACCTTGTAAACTGCGACTGATTAGAGCTGAGCTACAGCTGCCTGTGAGAGGGGAGTGTGCTGGGCCAGCCGCTTCTTTGGTGGGAGCAGAGAAGCTGCTTATCAGCCAGCAGGAAGGCAAATTGTGTGGCCAGAAAGAAGACTACACCATGAAAGTACCAACTGTATGTTGTATGCTGTTCTTGAAAGACAGAACTTCTTGTAATTTGTAAACTTCTTGTAATTTGTAAAAACCTTTGTGTTTATAAATAAAGCCTGCCTATGTAAACCACCTTGAGTTAAAGTCAGAGGAGCAATCTAATGACCTAAGAAAGGCGGTATATAAATACGAGTATTATTATTATGATTATTGCTCAAAAACTCCTTGAGCCATTTTGCTGGAAAATCTCCTGAAGTGAAAAGGCAAAAACATCCACTCCAGGTTTTAGGGTGGGTGAAAAGCTGCTGTCAGTGAAAAGCTGCTGCTGCTGCTGCAGCCCCCCCCCCAAGCAGATGGGCTTCAGCCAGAGAAAAAGGGGGGGCAGGAAGAGGCAGTATCAAAGGTACCCTGCCTGACACTCCAGAGGCACCCCTGCCCTGCAGCCAGCAGTCACCTGGTCCTAGTGTTGGGGTGAGAGGCCAGAAGGGAGCTTGAGGACTGCAGAACAACCAAGGCCACAAGAGGCGCATGCGAGGGCGGGGGGAACCTCAGTTCTTTCGGCTGAAACCAAAAGCAGTTCTCTAGGTTAGGACTGGATCGAGAAAAGTGTGAAGATTTGGCCACCGGACATTGATTCAAGGCGGACAGCTGCGCCCCACTCCCCCCCCCCCCGAAATGGGAATGCTGGAGCCCCTGCAGGAGGTCTTGGAGGCGCTCGCAGTCGGGCCAGGGGAAAGAGGGGCGCAGAGCCTTTCGGACAAGCGCCGTCCGCCCCGTCCCAGACCTGGCGCTGAATCAAGAGAGAGAACGGATGACAGCCGGTAGCGCGGCCGCTGACCAGCAGGGGGAAGTATTGATTCACATTTGAGAGCTCGCCACGGCCACACGGGGCGGGGGGGGGGGCACAAAAGCGTCGCGAGCGAAGCGCGGAAAAGGCCGCTTGTCCCAAGGCCAGCCTTAGAAAGAAAGCCGCGGCGTGGGGGAGAAGGAAAGCCCCAACCGAGTTGGACGGGGCAAGTGAGGGTGCCCTTGATTGCGCAGGGCGCGGAGCATTTCCCGCAGAGCCCTCCAAAGGGATGGAATAATCGGAGATGGTCGCAGAGCACAGCAGACGATGGGGCCAGAAATGCCCAGATTGGGGGGAAATGCCCCTCTCCAGGGGCCCCGAGCTGTGCAACAGCCGGAGAGGTCATCTTTCTTGCGAGGAAGCCCGCATGGGACGCAAGAAGGGCCCCCTGGCCGATCCCGATGGCACAGCCCCAGGGCGGGGGGAGAACAGCAGCGACGCTCCCGAAAGGGGCAGCCAGAGAGAGCCCTTTAGCGCAGCGTGGGCCCTCGAAGCACCCCGGACAGACTGCCCGGGCTGGAGCCGGCTTCCCGCAGCACAGGCTCGGGCTGCACGTCGTCCGGATTGGGTCCCTTCCCACGGGGCGCGACGGGCCTCGAAGGCAGCTAGCCAAACTGCGAGAGGGACAACGATGCCCTCCGGCGGGGCTGGCTTTGGAACGCCGCCCTCGGGTGCGACTGGCCGGAGCGCCGCTGCCCAGCCACGGAGCGGCACCCCGACGGCCGAGGGGAGGAAGAAAGCGCGCGCGAGGCCGCCAGACGCCCATTCATTCATTCATTCATCCCTCCTGAGCGCGCCCGGCTCCACCCTCCCAAGGGGACGGGCCAGACTCGCCCTGCCCCTTCTCACACCCCCGCGACTGGGTGGGCAGGCGGGCGGGCCTGGCGAGGACCCTTCCGCGGCGTCCTACCATTGGCCACCGGCGCCGGGCTGTCCTCGGCGTTCGCCTGCGCTGGGGAGTAGAGCGCGCGGTCGGGCTGAGCGAGCGCAGTCTGAGCCTGGCAGCCGGAGGGTTTGCGTCGGGAGGTGCCGCGAGCAGCCTTGGATTGTATCGCCTGGACGGGTCTGGGCTACGGGCAGGAGGAACAGACGCCGCGCGGACTGGGCGCCGCTTGCAGGGAGCTGCACCTGAGGGGGACGGCCGGAGGGAGCTCGGCCCACGGCCGGTGGGCAGGAGTTTTGACGCCGGAGCGCCGCCGGCTCAGCCCGGTCCGCCCCGGAGCCTGGCTGGGGAAAGGCAGGAGAAGCCGCCGCGCTTGGAGAGGCTCCGTCTGGCCGCTCGCTTGGAGCGCAGCCCGGTTGCTGCGATGGGAACGCCGTGAAGCCACTGCCGCCGCTGGAGGGATTTTGCTCGCTGATTGGATTAAGCACCGCTGCTCGCCCGCCCGGCCAGCCAGCGCCGGGGCTGGGGCAGAAGGACGACGATGGGCCGGCCGGCGGGGCGCCCCGACCTCTGCCGGGGGCTCCTGGGGCTGCTGTTCGCCCTGTGCCGGCTGGCGCCGCCGCTGCTGGCCAAGAACCTGGATCCGGTGTCCTGGAGCTCGGCCAACTCCAAGTACGTGCTGCTGGCGCTTGTTGCGCGCTGCCCGAGCGGCTGCGTGGCGGGCAGGAGGGCGGACGGACGGACGGGGCGTCCCGGAGGGAGGCGTGGGGCGCTCCTCTCCCCCCCCCCGTCCCGGGTCGTTTGGATGAGGCTGGAGAGAGGTCTTGGAGGGTTGGCGTCGACCCTTCCCTGGAACGGACTGGTGAGGGCGGGAGGAGTTCGTGGGGCGCCTCGAAGTAGCGATCTCGACGGGGGGCGGCGGCGCTGGGCTCTGGCTCTCCGCGCCCCTGCGTCTCCCGAGCATACTTGCTTGTCTCCGGCGGCCCCCGTGTTTCTGGCTCGGCAGGCGCAGCCCCGCAAGCGGCCCACCCAGCACGTCGAGGGCCGGGCGGGGGGAGCGCCCTCGCAGCGCGCCCTCTTTCCAGGCAGGTCGGGAAAGTGCCGGGGGTGGGTGGCTCTTCAGCGACTGAGTGGCGGGGCCTGACGCCGTCGTGAGTTCGGGGTGCTGCTCCCCTCCTCGGTCACCCCGGGGCGGACAAAAAGAGGCGCCTGCCAGGACCGGCCTCTTCCTCGCGAGCTCCCGTTCTGGCCGGGCCGCTCGGGTGCCTGCCTGCCCGCCCGGCCGTTGTGACTCTGCTTTCAGAGCAGGTTCCTCTCCAGAGGCGCCTCCTTGCCCGGCGGCAGCCACGGCGGGCGCTCCGCGAGGAGCCGGGCGTCGCCCACGCCGGCACGAGACTTCCCGGGGAGTCCTGGCGGGTGGGCGCCTGGGGACCGCGTGTCTCCGCCGCCGGTGCAGCTCTGGACGGAGAAGGGGGCGCGCCCGATGCCGACTGCCTGGCCGGGACGCTTTTTGCCTCCCGCCCGGCCGGGCGAGCCGCCTCGGCGCGCCCGCGAACTCTTCTCCCCCCACCCACCTACCTCTCCGTCGCCGGACTCTCGCCTCCAGCGCCGCGCCGGCCAGGCCTGGGACTCGTCAAGCGCAGCCGCCGCTATATTTAGAGCCTTCTGGGTTCTGCTCCTTTAAAAATAGGCTCCGGGGCGGCATTCCTTCCCCCCGCTGCGGCTCGCCGGCAGACGGCCCTTCTGCGCGGGGGCCGGGGGCGGTTTTGAGAACCGAGGGCGCTCTCCCCCCGACGGCGCTGCCAACGAGGGTGGCCTCTTCCTGGGCACGCGGCTCCCGGCGCCTTGCCGGCACTCTGCGCCCCCTTCGGCCTGTGAGCTGCCCTCGCCGCCTCCCCGGTCGCTCCGGACAGTGGCGTTGGCGAGCCCCGTCGCTGCCGTGCCTTCCCTCCCTCCTCCCGGCTGTAGGCAGACTTGCCGCTGAATGGACTTGCTCCCGGGAAGGCCTGCCCCGTGCCTAGCCGTCGATCCGAGCAGGGACTCCCGCCGCACTCGGCGGCTCCGGAGGTGCCGGCTGGGAGACGCCGCCAAGCGCGCCCGTCTCGGCCGCCGCCCCTGGGCTTGTACCTGCCTGGGGAGTGGCGCGCGCTGAGCAGCGTCTCCGCCTGGCCCCGTCGCTTGCCGTCGGATCAAGCTGCAGGAGTGGTGACGGCACTGCTGCTGCTGGGTCCTGGGGTGCGCGTCGTGCGCTCTCCTCGGCGCGAGGCGAAGCGGGCCTCCGATCCTTGCGTAGCCTGGAACTGGGGATGCCGTTGCCCGACTGCTGCCCGCCTGCCTCGCAAAGACATCGTCTTGGGGAATGCTTTGGTGCTCTCCTTGCCCCAGAGCGCCGGGCAGCAGGTCGTGCCCGTTATTCTTGCAGGGGCTTCCGAAGACTCCAGGCTCTCCAGAGATGCTTGCACAGGTTTGGCTCGTGTTGGCCCTTCCTGTTCTTGAAACCTGGATTGTAAGCTCCTTGGGGCAGAGTGCAATACTTTGGCTGGTGGCATTCTGGGATTTGGCGCGTACACGGAGGCACTATATAAAAAGAGACCTTTTGGCGAGTGTGTGTGAGAGAGAAGGGCACGTCCTTCTGGAACTCTGCTGTAAAGTACACCTTCCACTGTACGGCTCTCAGGCTCTACATCCCAGTAGTCCAGCTCTTCAGAAACTGGCATATTCTTTGCAGAATGTGCCAGGCTCCTGAGACCTCCAGCTTCTGCCCTGCATGGGCCTCTTAGGCCTTTGCCAGAGGGGGCGTCTGCAAGTATGTCTCCCGCAAACCGAACACTGTCCCAGCTGAAGAATAGTCCCAGCGGCAGCTCTTTCATCCCCAGATGGGTCTATCAGCCAGGAAAGTAAAACTTCAGAGATGTTTAGATTCCCAATTTGAGCGCTAATTGACTGTCAGCCCTTTGGAGACTGATTGCATCAGGATGTTTTTGGTAGCCAGCCTTGCTGGGCTCTATCTTGTAAATCTGTGTTTGTTTATCTTATCCCTTCCCTCTTCTTCTTAAAACAGGCCCCTCGCTGTAGCTGTCCTGTTCTAGGAGGACGGGGCACAATTCCAGTAGTGGTTTGGAGAGTTGTGAAATTGGGGAGGGGGGGGGAAGGTGCGTTGAAACAGTTGCTGCCCTCTGTAAGCTGTGCCTTTTTATAGCCCCAGTTTTGATCTGCAGGAAAATAAGCAAGTGCCCCTGTTTGCAGGGTAAAGAAAAGAGGAAAAACGTGGCCGATTCTTCTCCGCTCAAATAAGCAGAAAATTAAAAGCCTTTGGTGGCCTTTAGCAGTTGCTGTAAATGCGCAACTTTTCAGCTTTGTTGTTGGGAGATGGTTTTCTAGGTGTGCGCAGAATGGGAAATGTCCCTGCGAGAGCCTCAGCCGGCTTCCTTTCAGAGATCTGGGGCTCTGCTCCGAAGGTAGCCTAGTTAAGTGTGTTGCCCAGTGCTTGGTTGCTGGAGGGGCTCCAAAATGTCCCCTCTTACGGCCTCCTGTTGGGCTGTGGTGGCAGAAGGAGGCCCCCCTGTTGGGAGTGTGGTGGGTTGTCTCCGAAGGTCAGCAGCTGAAAAACTGCAGGGTTGAGTTGTTGAGGGCCGGGAGGGTTGGTAGGGGCCTCTCAAGACACTGCTGTTGCTCTGGCCAGTGGCCGCGTACGTACCCTCCAGCTCCCTCGCTTCCCCTTCCATGGAAAAGGGGGCTTCTGCTCTTGCCCGCCGGGCTCTCCCCCACTGGTGGGTTTACGGAGTGGGGTGGGGCGGCCTCTCAAGGAGAGAATTGGTAGGAAGCAAAGCCTTCGGTGATCCCATCCTCTGTGTGCAGCTCTTGCCTCCCAAGGCAAAGGGCTCCTGGTGCAGTTTGGCCCTCGCTTGTTTCCGGAGTGGTTCTTCCCGGTGCCGTAGATGCCTGGCCCAGTGGCCTCCGTGTCCGGTCGTCTCCTCTCATGCCTTTCGCTGCATCACTTGTTCATGGGAGGCAAAATCTCTCCCTCCCTCGTAGCACAGCCGGCAATCCTGTCCTGAGCCAGACTAGCCTGGGCGTGGAGAGGGCGAAGCTCTGGCTTTCTCAGCTGTGCTGGTGGTGTTTCCGTGGAAGCCATCCTTGGTCCTTCTCGGCCCTTTTTCGGCCTTCAACTCACCCACTGAAGTAGCTCCGGGGCATTTAGAAGGGCAGGTGAGGAGCCTGCGCAGGGCCCCTGCCTGGATGGGACCCTCCGCTCGTGCAGAGTGCCCAGGCACGGCCATCTGTGCTGGGGAGCGTGCTGGCCATTGCTCATGGACTTGAACTGGCGGGGTGCGCGGGGCCTCTGAACTGCTCCGGAGCTGCTGGCACGGTCAGCAGAAGTCCACCTGCCCACAGCCTGATTTCTGGTGGAAACATTCTGGTTGCCTCCCATTAAGTAGGTGTAGAGTAGAGTAGAAATGTAACTCGTGGCGGAAAAAAAACGTGGAAAAGACGTACATGTTATTGTGGGCTTGACAGTGGTTTTTGTTTCCCATACAAAAGAGAAGCAATTCTTTATATTCATTGTTTTACACAAAAAATGCAGTCTAATTCTGTATGGTGCTATGCATTATGTACAGAAGCATCAAATAATTACAGAAATGAAAAATGAGTAAAACAAACTCAGTTTTTGTCAGGCGTGTGTCACCCCAATATGTTGTGGTGTGTCAGCTTTGACACGCGTGTCGTAGGTTCGCCATCACTGCCCTAGGAGAAAGCAGCCGGTTCCTTGCTTGTTCTGTTAAAATCCCTGTCCTCTGTTCCGACTGCTGGAAGGCGATCCTTTTGGAAGCTCTGCTTGTGCCTCTGGAAACTCTTCCTGTGCTCTTTGAGAGCATATGCGGTGAGTGCTTCTCTTTCTTCCAGTCCTTGCTTTGCCTGCTCGGCAGCGCTGGGGCTGAATGCTGGTTTTTCAGAATAAAAAAAATATCAGAATATCTTTGACAAACAGCAACTTTGCGTTGGGGTTTTTCCACCCCTTGGAGGTGGCTTTGCATCCTGGGCTGTCTGGCTCCGAGAACGTCCCTTGTATTGGAATAATCTGCACCATCTTCTCTCTTCTGTGCTGATCTTCTGTCTCTGCTGCTACTCAGCAGAGAACAGGACGCTCCCAGCATCCTCCCAATGTTACCCAAGCAGATCTGGGGGGGGCAGGGGGAGAGCAGCTGGGCTTGAAATAGCCTGTTGGCTACCAAAGGAGCATGCGGCTTGGTTGCCCATCGAATAGAAGGGGATGACACTGTCCCCGTGTGTGGTAGCCTCTTAAATCTTTCATTTAGATAAATGGGGGGGTCTTTTTGTCTACATTGATTTGTACTCATTTTTTCCCCTTTATGATTAGGGAAAGGGAAGAGAAATAGAGCTTTTCCACTTTTTGTTTGGCCTCTCTGGTGGTGTTAAAAACAGATATACAATCCTTGCAGTTTGCAGACGGAAGGTATTTTTGCAAGACTTGGTTGAACTCTGCTTTGTGTCTTCAACCCCCATCGATTAGCTGCTGGCTTTGCGTGGAACGTTAGGCTCAGACTAAGGGCGCAACCTGGAGTTAGACCGGCGCAGCTAGACCGGCAGAGTTTGGCTAGCCCAAGGGCCACCGTAAAGCATGTTTGGGCCACTCTCGGAGTGAGGGAGGATGGCGCACGTCTGTGTGCTGGCCTCTCTGACTCAGGGAGTGGTGCAAACATACGTTAGGGTGTCCCTTGTGCTGGCCAAACTTTGCTGGCCTAACTGTGCCAGCCTAATTCCAGGTCAGGATTGCACCCTCAGTTTGCTGGAGTTGGGCAGTCTGGCTTGAAGTGATTCCTCTTGTATCTGAAGGAGGGCTAAGTGCTCCTTAGTGCTCTGAATCATGCAGGGGATGGGGGGGGGAGACCAAATGCCCCCCATTCCAGTTGCCTTCGTGTTCCCCCAGGCATTCAGAGTTTTCGGTGTGAAGGGTGGTGCCGAGTAGCCCAGAGTTGTGCTGTGAGTCTTTGTGGCTGAGTCGTGCTCAAAGTCCCTCTGCTGTAATGTCAGAGAAATATTGATTGATGCAGGCGGGCATCGGTGGCTCTCGCGGAAGGGAAAGTGTCCAGGCCGGAAAATCAATTTCAGGCTGGAGTTCGGCCTTCCTCAGAGTTACTTAACGAGGGACGGGATGGAAACGGGCGGCTCCTCCTTTCTCGGCGGAAGCTTCCAGCCTGTTCAGCGGCCCGTCCTGTGAAAAACGGAGAATATAATAGGGCCCTTTTGTGGGTTGCAGTGAGGCACATGTCTTGCCTGACGTCTCTCTCCTCCCGCCCCCCAATGGACGTGTCTCCTTCAGGGGCTGCGGTGGTGAGACTGGCTGGTCCTTCGGAGTCCTGCAGTGCCCTGTCTGCACCTGGGCCTGCCCCCAGATTTTCATCTTCACCAAGGAAGCCGGTTTCGGTGGCTGCGGCCGTGCTGGCCTCGGTGAGCTGCTGGTCAGATTAGCCCTGGCCTTGAAATAAACGACCCTTCGCAGGTCAGCGCCGCAGTGGAGCTGTGTAGAAACAGTGGGCTGTTGCAGTGGAAACGGACCACGCCCTGCCCCGTCCAGATCTGCCCTGTGGTGAGGGTGCACACAATCTTGGCCGGAGGCCGGGGCCTGGCATCACTGCAAGGAGTGCCCGAGCAGCCTCCGAGGAGCTGGGCGTGGCACAGTGTGGTTTAGTGGGGTTTGACTGGCACGCCGGACCCAAGTCCTTTTAAACGCAAGTCACTCCTAAATCACTCAAGGAACCTGGATAAGCGAGGACTGCCTGGATAAGTGGGTGGGTGGGTGGCTTCTCTTTCTCCCCCCACCCCGCGGGCTGTGCGTTCCCAGGTGAAGTCCACGGTGTGCCCTCCTGGCACCCAAGCAGCTTCCCATGTCTGTGCTGCCTTGGAGCCCCCCCCCCCCCAGCAGTGGAGAGTCGCCGCATTTGTAGGGACCAAAGAACATCAGGGTGCTGGGTGGTGGGTGGGGGCAGTGCCATCGCCCCACGGCCCCCCTCCTTGGAAAGCAAGCTGCAGGGGCGTGCTGGGGCTAGGCCGGGGCCTTCCGGACGGGCAGGGGCTTGGTGCTCCTGTTTGGCCTGCAGAGAATCTGGCGATGTATCCCGGCCTGCACCCCCGCAGGCCACGTCGTGCTGCGATTCGGTACAGGCACCTCAGCAGTGCGGTGGTGGGGTCAGAAGCCGGCAAGCCCCGCTTGCAGTCCGGACTAGACCTGGAGCTTCGGAAAGGTAAAATAAACCAAAAAAGCCCTGTAGTTTCCATGGAAGGAACTCGGCCTAAAAAAAGCCCAGCGTCTGGTTTTGGAAGTTGGAAAGGGAATCCGGGTCAGTTTTTGGGCCTGTTTTTTCTGCCAGGGCCTGGGAAGCACTGCAAGGCCTCACTTGGGCAAGGAGCCTGGTCCAGGCCACTCTTGGGCACTCCCCATCTTTGGTGCCCCCCTGGGCCAACTCTGAGTCTGTTCCGTCTCCCGGGGGCGGGGGGGGGGGGGTAGTGGGGAAGGTCTATACAGAACTCCGTTGAAAGCGGGGAGAAAGCCCCAGCCTGGCTGTCCTGCAATAGAATTTCTGGAGCCATGTTTTCCGCACGCAATTCCTTGCGCCAGTTGATGTGATGGTGAGGAGGGCGGAGCCGTCCGGAATGGGGTCCCTGGCAGTTCTGGGGCTGGGAGCGCCTCCTAGTCGAGCGGAGATCGGTTTGCTGCCTCTGTGGAAGTCCAAGGGGGGGAGGAAGGGGCTGCCGTGCTGGGCCTCTTGCCGAGATCCAGGCCGAGGGTGTCCCCCCCCCCACTTGGTTGGCGGTTGCCTGGTGCTAGCAATCATTGCATCACATCCAGGACGCTGGCCTTGGCCTTTTGCCTTGAGCCAAGGGCTCCAGTTGCACATTAGACCTTGCAGGATTTTTCTGAGCAGGCGGACTTTCCTCTTGGGGGTCGCGGGGGGGGGGGGGGGTTGTGGCTGAGGCAGGAGGAGCCACTTTCGTCCTGGAAGGGCCGAGGCAGGGTGCTGTTTGCAGCAAGGGTTTTTTTTATTTTTTTATTTTGCCAAGTCTTTTCACTCTGTGTGGATGAAACTGCCCCCCACCCATGCAATCAATCAATCAATCAATCAATCAATCAATCAATCAATCAATCAATCAATCAATCAATCAA
>JAJKFI010040270.1:0-17603 GCA_029204185.1 Lerista edwardsae
GCAGTTTCCCTTGTGCTGGCCAAACTGTGCTGGCCTAACTCCAGGTTTAGGATTGTGCCCTGTGGAACTCCTTCCCACAGAATGTGGCAAGGGAGTCAGGGAGGATGGCACACCTATGTGTGCCGGCCTCTCTGACTCTGAAAGTGGTCCAAACATACTTTACGGTGTCCCTTGTGCTGGCCAGACTGTGCATGAAGAGGGACAATTGCTCTCCTCCTGCTAAATATAAGAGGAACACCACCTGAGAAAGTGCCTCTTGCCCAGTTAGCAGGGGTCGTCACACACAAACCCACAGGTGCTCTTCCTGCTGCCATGCCTGTATGGTGAATGGGTGGGGGTGTCCTGTGGGAATGCCTCCCTGCTCCTGGGGCTGGCCCTGCACATGGACTTCTGCTTCTGTCAACTGACCTCCAGGATTCTGTCTCTTAAGGAGACAGAACACAACAGCCACAGCCTCTAATCTCCAGCCTGTCTTTTTTAGTGCTTTATTGCTTTGGCACACGGTTTTGCTTTGAGTCACCTGGAGTGTAGGTCAGATCGTGGGATATCCATGTTTTTCAGTCTGGCTGAATAGAATAAACCAGCAATTTCCGCCAGTCCCGGGACACCACCGAGCCCTTGACCTGATGAGGTCACCCCAAAGGCAGGCTGCACTGAAGGGCGCCCACTGAAGGCCAAGGTTGGCGGGGAGGGCAAAGGACTGACCCAGCTGAAGGGCCCAGATATCACGGGGCGTAATTAGGCACCTGATCAGCTCCTTATCTGCTGCCCGTGATGTGACCGAAGAGCTGACAGTGACAGATAGAGGCGGGTAATGGGATTAGCCAGTGTTAACCTTTGAAATGCAGGGAAGGTTGAACGCACTGGGAGGGAAGCCAGCAAATTGCTCTGAGGAGGTGTGGGGAGGAGGATGCTGAAGGTGGCAGTGTGTGTGTGGGGGGGAGAGCCCAGATGGCTCTGGGGCGCCATTTGTCCCCAGCATGAATGTTTGCCATTTTGCCCAAGACGCAGGCAGGCAAAGACCGCACGACAGCCCCCAGGGTCTTTGCTTCTGGGGTCTGCCATCCCAGCATGCCTTGTGCAGGCCACACAGTTTAGACAGTATAGGCAGATAGTTGGGAGTTCCAAGCAACTTGATTTTCTCTTGGGAGAAGGGTTTCCAAGGTGCCAAATTCTGTGCTGCATGCCAGGTCTTGTGCCTGTGCACTGCGAACGACAGATGTGTGCAACGCCACAGTACAGGCCGCATGCAAAGCCCTGCTCCTCCTTTTAAAAAAAAATTTTTTTTTATTGTTATTATTGTATACACAGGTATTGGGGAAGGGAAAGGGTAATAAAACAATCTAGGAAGGGTACCACACATTGAGATTAACACACAATAGGATTACAGCTTATTCGATTATTACATTACAATACAGTCCGTTTAATTATCATCTACTAAGATTTATATATAATATTTCTTTATCTTCCTCAAAATATGTTCAAGCTGTTCTCTTATTCTCTTATACCAAACTTCCATTTAACAAATCGTGTCCATCCAGTAGTAGAATAAACTCCATTTACTCCCAACTTGCTCTTTTATCTTTCCTTTTAATCTATCTGTCAGAATATCATTATTTGCTGTTTCATATATTCTATCTATTATTTGTTCTAACTTAGGTATTTTATTATCTTTCCATAACTGAACATAACTTAATCTAGCCACCGTCACTATATGTAATAATAAATATCTTTTATAATAAATATCTTTTCTTTATAATAAATATCTTTCTCCTGGATTTCTGATACCATATTTAATAAAAATATTTCAGGTTTAAATGTAATTTTTACCTTTATTATTTCCTGAGCTATCTTATGTATACGGAGCCAAAATTCTTTTGCCGTTGGACATGTCCACCATAAGTGGTAAAAAGTTCCTTTTTTTCCTTACACTTCCAACACATATTTGACATATTTTTATTCATTTTTGCAAAGCCCTGCTCCTCCTGACATCCTCAGGCTGCACGTGCCGCTCTCACACACCCCTGGAAGAGTCACCAGCAACTCGTGCTCCTATCTGACTGCCTCCCTTTGGAGACTCAGACGGTTCCCATCCTGGGTTCAGATCTGGACTTCTGGGTCTCTTCCACTCCGCGCCGAGGAGCAGCAAACAACCTGCTCATCACCAGCGACCTCTGTCCCCAGCAGATGGGCTCTGCACATCCCCCACTGGGCAGCTGTGGTCAGAATTCCAGGCAGGCCCTTTTCAGCAACGCCCACAGTTGCAGCTACCTGGGGCGGAACTGGTTGTCCAGAGTCCTGCTGAGATGTTTACAGAAGAACATTAGAAGAGCCCTGCTGGATCTAGCCAAAGGCCCATCTAGTCCAGCTTCCTGGCTCTCACAGTGGCCCAGCAGATGCCTCAGGGAGCACACAAGGCAACAAGAGGCCTCTAGGCTTAGCCTCTCCTCCCCAGGAGGCTGCGGTAGGGTCCTGGAGGTGAAAGACAGACTGGCTGGGAGCTAAGCAGACACTGGGCTGGATTAAGATAGGCAGTGAGATAGCCGCCCTCCTCCTGGCATTCCTCTTAGAGAGCAATCTTAACTTGGAGTTAGGCCGGCACAGTCAGGCCAGCAAAGTTTGCCCGGCACGAGGGACACCGTTAAGTATGTTTGGAACACTTTCAGAGAGGCCAGCACAAAGGCGTGCGCCATCCTCCCTGAGAGTGGTCCAAACACACTTTAAGGTGGCCCTTGTGCCGGCCAAACTTTGCTGGCCTAACCGTGCCGGCCTCACTCCAGGTTAGGAATGCACCCTTAAGGACTTCACAGCGGACTAGACACGAGACATGGAAAGGAAACCCCTCCACCAGCCGCAAAGAGGCAGATTCTTTTTCTCTCCGCCGCCCCCATTGACTCCTCCTTCCCTTCCACCGCTTCTCCCACGTGCATCTGCCTGGGTGGGAGAGATTGTCTTGCAGAGGCATTTTTGTGGTTTTGGGCATCAAATCAAGAATGGTGCTTTTCTCTCTCTCTCCCCCCCCCCACGTTCCAGCCTGAAGAAGACCTCACCTTGAAGCCACCCACCCATCGAGGCAGAGGGTTGCTGGGATGCTCTCCATGGTGGGGCAGGCGGAACTGGGATGGAGAGGGGGAAGGACAAGTGGCATTGTGGATGCTCAGGGCCGTGCTGGCAAGAACGGTGCTCGGCAGAAACAGCAGACGCAGACACCGACTGTGGCCGGACAACAGGGAAGATCCCCAGAAGTCACATGGAGAGAAGTCACTGGACCCCTTCAGAGCACAATCCTAACCTGGAGTAAGGCTGGCACAGTTAGGCCAGGAAAGTTTGGCCAGCACGAGGGACACTGTAAAGCACGTTTGGACCAGTCTCAGAGTCAGGGAGGATGGCGCACGTCTATGTGCTGGCCTCTCTGACTCCAAGAGTGGTCCAAACATACTTTATGGTGTCCCTTGTGCTGGCCTAACTCCAGGTTAGGAATGTGCCCTGTGGAACTCCTTGCCACAGGATGTGGCGAGGGAGTCAGGGAGGATGGTGCACATCTGTGTGCCGGCCTCTCTGACTCTGAGAGTGGTCCAAACATACTTTACAGAGTCCCTTGTGTTGGCCAAACCTTCCTGGCCTAATTCCAGGTTAGGACTGCACTCTCCGTGCTGCCACCCACAGGGGGTTAGGGTCTGGGTTCCTTTGCGGCTTTGCTTCGGGGGGGGGGGGGGCTGCAAGGCTGAATTAATGGCTTGTGCTTATTCTTCAATCCATCAATCAACAGGTACTTATATACCGTTTTCAACACGGAAGTTCACAAAGCGGTTTACGGGCAGATAGTAATAATAATGTTAAATGGCTCCCTTTCCCAAAAGGGCTCACAATCTAAAAAGAAAGGGCAGACCACCAGCAACAGCCACTAGAAAGACTGCGCAGGGCTGAAGAGGGACAATTGTTCTTCCCCTGCTAAATATAAGAGGAACACCACTTGAAAAAGTGCCTCTTGCCCAGTTAGTTAGCAGGGATATTCTTGTAATGCAATCAAGTCTAAGCATCCATTGGATGGAAGACAAAGGGCCGCTCAGCCTCTCCCGAGCATCCCAACAGAGAGTGGGGGAATCTGCAGCAGGCAGGCAGGCCCCAGAGCAAGCCGAGGAAGAGGTGACCAAGGCCAGGGAATACGTCAGGAGGAGCCCTGACCGGGAAAGGCGTAGTTGGAACTTGGACAGCCTGACCAGAATATCGCTGGCCACACAGAAGACAAGGTCACTGATAAGGAGTCTGGGATCCTGCCTGTTGGCCGATACCCCTTCCCGGAGCCTTTCTGAGTTGGCCAATTTCAGGGAGAGAAGAACAACATGTGCAGGGAGAACAAAGGGGATGGATGATGATGCTCAGCGAAAGAAAAAGCAGCCACATTCCGATTACGTTATCTGCTTGGGCCATGTAGAGAACATCATCAGAAGTGGTCTTTGGCCTCAGGTGTGACGTGGCAGTGGGAAGGGACTGCTACCGTCAGAGAGAGCACCCACCTTGCCAGGAAGAAAGGGGTCCTGGCCAGTGATGTCATGCAGGGGGTACGCGGGGGTATGTGAGTACCGGTTTCTAGGATTACAGCTGGCCCCGCCCATTCGCCCACCCACTTGTCGACTCTGCCCTCTGCAACGTTGAATTTCCTGCATGTTTGAGTTGCCTGCATAGTCTCAGAGCCAGGCAGGCAGGCAAGCAGCGAGCAGAGCCCTGCCTTGCCTTGCCACTGAAAAATGAGCTGCTCTGGGGTTTTGGAACTGTTGGGTCACTTTAACATGATGCCAGGCCTCCTTAATGTGTGCTGGGGGTACTGTGGAATACTGTTGCCACTGTTGGGTCAGTTTAAAATCATCTGAGGCCTCAAAAAGGGCTTTTTTCACGTCACTTCCTGCCACGACATCACTTCTGGCTTATGACGTCACTTCCGGTGGGTGGGTCCCGACACGTGCCAATCAGAAGCGAGTACCTGTTCTTAAATCATTTAGATGACACCACTGGTCCTGGCCACCTGGCAGTGTCGTGGGGCTCACTGGTAGTTCTGCCCCTCCTGCCTGAAGACTCTGGGTGATGTCAGAATGTGATGGCTCGGCGCAGTCTGTCTGCTTGCAAAAGGGGAACTGATGGATCACGGGCCCGTCACCTTCTGGGCAAAAGGCACCCGGAGGGCATCCAGAGAGCACCCAGAGATCACGTGCAACTCTCAGCCTGCAGGCCAACCATCCCGATTATGGGCCAATTACGGCACAAGAAGGACAAACCCACAAGAGGCGGCTGCCCGCTCCATCCCTGTGCCTGGAGCCTTGGGAAGCAGGGTGCCCGGTCTGCTCCAGCAAGGCAGCCCGCTTGAGTCCCCTCTGACGGTCACACGGACCGGGGACCCAGAGAGAGGATCATGAGATGCTTTTGGGCCCCGCTTGCCAAGGACGGCCATTGCTCACCTCCGGATCCTGCCCTTCCTCCAGGGAACAGAGCAGAGGCATTATCACAATGGGTCTTCACAACCATCTTGCAAGGTAGGTGCGCCTGCAGGACAGGGCCTGCGGCTGACCCAAAGCCTGTCCCTCAGGCACACACACAAGCCGCGGACTTGGGTGCAGACCCCTGGCCCCCTTCGGACCGCCACACATCCTTTGCAGAGGATGGACCAAGTTCCGCATCGCAGGTGCGAGGCCACCGTCAAGGTGCCAGAACAACGGCCACCAGGAGCAGGGTCCCCCCAAATGTACCCTGGCGCCCGGTGCATCCGTGGCAAGGACAAGATGCCAAGGTAGAACGTAAGCACCCACAAGTGACCCACAAGGCACCCTTCCAGCTCCGCAACAAGGCTGAGCACTGCCACACACCTCTGCCAGCATTGTTCTGTTGCTATCGAACTAAAGTGCAGCCATCTCGAGTCTTTTGCTTGGTCACTTGTCTAAAGCTGCTGAAGTATGTAACTGTTTCTCTCTTTGCTCTCATTGTTTTCTCTCACTTGCCCCCACCTTTAACCTTCTCTATCCAGTGCTGCTAGCCCTGCACAATGGATAAGGAACTGGTTCAAGCCAGCAGAGCTGCCTCCCTTATCAAAATGGTCATAGCATATTCTCAAGGCCCAATTGACACAGAGCTTCGCATGTCCCAGCCCCTGTGTAGTAAGCTTGGGTGCAGCAGCTTGGGGGTGGGAGAGGGATATAAAGATGATTTAGAATTGTATGCCTTTGCCTTTTTCTCTGCCTGCCAAGTGGGGCAGGGAGATTGGCCCAGTGATGTCATGCAGGGGGAACGTGGGGGAACTCAGTTCCACTAGTTAAAATTAGGGCTGACTCCGCCCACTTCACTCTCCCTCCTCCCCCCTCCCAATTCCTCTGCAAAGAGCTTTTCTTCTTGGTTGGCCGGCACTCAGAGGGTTAAAGGGAGCGACTCCGGATTCTTAGGGGGGGGGGCGAAGGCAGTGATGTCATTCAGCGGGAACGGACCAGAATGGGCGTTCCGGATCCTAACGGGCTCCGTGGCTGGTTCCGGGTTCCTGACAAGTGCCAATCAAAAGTGGGTTCCTGTTCCTAAATCATCTGAATGACACCACTGCATTGGCCCGCCTGCGCAGGTGTCATAAAGATGATCCTCATGCTCTCCCGTTTGGTTGTTTGCCTTTTTAAATGGTTTCCCCGCTCTGGAAACCATTTTGGGCCCATTTTCGGCAACGATTCTGTGACATCAGTCCACTCTCTGGCCATCAAGGGTGCCTTGGAGGGGGTCCCTGGGCAGGACTGCTCCTCACGCAAGCAGTGCAGACTTGGGCAGCCCGGGAGAGAAGAGGATAATTGGCAGCCTTTTTGCCGGAGAGAGCTGCAGATGGCAGGAATGCGCAGCCCAGGTAACCTCAACCTGTGGCAGGGAAGCGGCTTCCTGTCAGGAAGGGCGAAGGGGTTATTAAGGCTGTTGCGACTTGCCCCTGGAAAGCTCTGCCTCTGCCTCTCTCCTCCCCGCACTGCAGTTAATTTCTCCGACTGGAGGACACCCGAGAGACACGGCTGGTGCCACCTTCGGAGAGCGCGCTCAATTCCCCAGCCAACTTAGGATAATTACTTTTGTTACAATGTAATTTATTGTGCTAAAAGTTGCTATAAATCCTCCCACCTGAAGACAGTAAAATAACTTTTTCTCCCTCCTTCCATCTCAGCCTTTTTTTTTGTTTTTTTGTTTTGCCTGGATTGCTAAGTGCAAAAAGCAGCAAACACTTGCTACTGTTTATTAGGGAGCTCAGCCAGGGTGGGGAGGCATGGGGCGGGGGAAGAGGGTTCAGGCTCACTAAGCCAGGAGGAGCTGTTTCTCAGGGATTTCAGCCCCCCCCCCGGAATGCCATGCGTGTGTGTGTGTGTGTGTGTGTGTGTGTGTGTGTGTGTTTGCAGTCAATGTGCCTGTCTGTGATCTTCAGTCACCTCTGTAGGGTGTATTGGCAGGAGGTTGTAGTCGAGAGGGTTAAAGCCTCCCTTTGCCTGAAGATAACATCAGAAGGTCGCCAGTTCAGGATCACTGGAAGTCTCCTTGAGCGGCAGACCTTGTAAACTGCGACTGATTAGAGCTGAGCTACAGCTGCCTGTGAGAGGGGAGTGTGCTGGGCCAGCCGCTTCTTTGGTGGGAGCAGAGAAGCTGCTTATCAGCCAGCAGGAAGGCAAATTGTGTGGCCAGAAAGAAGACTACACCATGAAAGTACCAACTGTATGTTGTATGCTGTTCTTGAAAGACAGAACTTCTTGTAATTTGTAAACTTCTTGTAATTTGTAAAAACCTTTGTGTTTATAAATAAAGCCTGCCTATGTAAACCACCTTGAGTTAAAGTCAGAGGAGCAATCTAATGACCTAAGAAAGGCGGTATATAAATACGAGTATTATTATTATGATTATTGCTCAAAAACTCCTTGAGCCATTTTGCTGGAAAATCTCCTGAAGTGAAAAGGCAAAAACATCCACTCCAGGTTTTAGGGTGGGTGAAAAGCTGCTGTCAGTGAAAAGCTGCTGCTGCTGCTGCAGCCCCCCCCCCAAGCAGATGGGCTTCAGCCAGAGAAAAAGGGGGGGCAGGAAGAGGCAGTATCAAAGGTACCCTGCCTGACACTCCAGAGGCACCCCTGCCCTGCAGCCAGCAGTCACCTGGTCCTAGTGTTGGGGTGAGAGGCCAGAAGGGAGCTTGAGGACTGCAGAACAACCAAGGCCACAAGAGGCGCATGCGAGGGCGGGGGGAACCTCAGTTCTTTCGGCTGAAACCAAAAGCAGTTCTCTAGGTTAGGACTGGATCGAGAAAAGTGTGAAGATTTGGCCACCGGACATTGATTCAAGGCGGACAGCTGCGCCCCACTCCCCCCCCCCCCGAAATGGGAATGCTGGAGCCCCTGCAGGAGGTCTTGGAGGCGCTCGCAGTCGGGCCAGGGGAAAGAGGGGCGCAGAGCCTTTCGGACAAGCGCCGTCCGCCCCGTCCCAGACCTGGCGCTGAATCAAGAGAGACAACGGATGACAGCCGGTAGCGCGGCCGCTGACCAGCAGGGGGAAGTATTGATTCACATTTGAGAGCTCGCCACGGCCACACGGGGCGGGGGGGGGGGCACAAAAGCGTCGCGAGCGAAGCGCGGAAAAGGCCGCTTGTCCCAAGGCCAGCCTTAGAAAGAAAGCCGCGGCGTGGGGGAGAAGGAAAGCCCCAACCGAGTTGGACGGGGCAAGTGAGGGTGCCCTTGATTGCGCAGGGCGCGGAGCATTTCCCGCAGAGCCCTCCAAAGGGATGGAATAATCGGAGATGGTCGCAGAGCACAGCAGACGATGGGGCCAGAAATGCCCAGATTGGGGGGAAATGCCCCTCTCCAGGGGCCCCGAGCTGTGCAACAGCCGGAGAGGTCATCTTTCTTGCGAGGAAGCCCGCATGGGACGCAAGAAGGGCCCCCTGGCCGATCCCGATGGCACAGCCCCAGGGCGGGGGGAGAACAGCAGCGACGCTCCCGAAAGGGGCAGCCAGAGAGAGCCCTTTAGCGCAGCGTGGGCCCTCGAAGCACCCCGGACAGACTGCCCGGGCTGGAGCCGGCTTCCCGCAGCACAGGCTCGGGCTGCACGTCGTCCGGATTGGGTCCCTTCCCACGGGGCGCGACGGGCCTCGAAGGCAGCTAGCCAAACTGCGAGAGGGACAACGATGCCCTCCGGCGGGGCTGGCTTTGGAACGCCGCCCTCGGGTGCGACTGGCCGGAGCGCCGCTGCCCAGCCACGGAGCGGCACCCCGACGGCCGAGGGGAGGAAGAAAGCGCGCGCGAGGCCGCCAGACGCCCATTCATTCATTCATTCATCCCTCCTGAGCGCGCCCGGCTCCACCCTCCCAAGGGGACGGGCCAGACTCGCCCTGCCCCTTCTCACACCCCCGCGACTGGGTGGGCAGGCGGGCGGGCCTGGCGAGGACCCTTCCGCGGCGTCCTACCATTGGCCACCGGCGCCGGGCTGTCCTCGGCGTTCGCCTGCGCTGGGGAGTAGAGCGCGCGGTCGGGCTGAGCGAGCGCAGTCTGAGCCTGGCAGCCGGAGGGTTTGCGTCGGGAGGTGCCGCGAGCAGCCTTGGATTGTATCGCCTGGACGGGTCTGGGCTACGGGCAGGAGGAACAGACGCCGCGCGGACTGGGCGCCGCTTGCAGGGAGCTGCACCTGAGGGGGACGGCCGGAGGGAGCTCGGCCCACGGCCGGTGGGCAGGAGTTTTGACGCCGGAGCGCCGCCGGCTCAGCCCGGTCCGCCCCGGAGCCTGGCTGGGGAAAGGCAGGAGAAGCCGCCGCGCTTGGAGAGGCTCCGTCTGGCCGCTCGCTTGGAGCGCAGCCCGGTTGCTGCGATGGGAACGCCGTGAAGCCACTGCCGCCGCTGGAGGGATTTTGCTCGCTGATTGGATTAAGCACCGCTGCTCGCCCGCCCGGCCAGCCAGCGCCGGGGCTGGGGCAGAAGGACGACGATGGGCCGGCCGGCGGGGCGCCCCGACCTCTGCCGGGGGCTCCTGGGGCTGCTGTTCGCCCTGTGCCGGCTGGCGCCGCCGCTGCTGGCCAAGAACCTGGATCCGGTGTCCTGGAGCTCGGCCAACTCCAAGTACGTGCTGCTGGCGCTTGTTGCGCGCTGCCCGAGCGGCTGCGTGGCGGGCAGGAGGGCGGACGGACGGACGGGGCGTCCCGGAGGGAGGCGTGGGGCGCTCCTCTCCCCCCCCCCGTCCCGGGTCGTTTGGATGAGGCTGGAGAGAGGTCTTGGAGGGTTGGCGTCGACCCTTCCCTGGAACGGACTGGTGAGGGCGGGAGGAGTTCGTGGGGCGCCTCGAAGTAGCGATCTCGACGGGGGGCGGCGGCGCTGGGCTCTGGCTCTCCGCGCCCCTGCGTCTCCCGAGCATACTTGCTTGTCTCCGGCGGCCCCCGTGTTTCTGGCTCGGCAGGCGCAGCCCCGCAAGCGGCCCACCCAGCACGTCGAGGGCCGGGCGGGGGGAGCGCCCTCGCAGCGCGCCCTCTTTCCAGGCAGGTCGGGAAAGTGCCGGGGGTGGGTGGCTCTTCAGCGACTGAGTGGCGGGGCCTGACGCCGTCGTGAGTTCGGGGTGCTGCTCCCCTCCTCGGTCACCCCGGGGCGGACAAAAAGAGGCGCCTGCCAGGACCGGCCTCTTCCTCGCGAGCTCCCGTTCTGGCCGGGCCGCTCGGGTGCCTGCCTGCCCGCCCGGCCGTTGTGACTCTGCTTTCAGAGCAGGTTCCTCTCCAGAGGCGCCTCCTTGCCCGGCGGCAGCCACGGCGGGCGCTCCGCGAGGAGCCGGGCGTCGCCCACGCCGGCACGAGACTTCCCGGGGAGTCCTGGCGGGTGGGCGCCTGGGGACCGCGTGTCTCCGCCGCCGGTGCAGCTCTGGACGGAGAAGGGGGCGCGCCCGATGCCGACTGCCTGGCCGGGACGCTTTTTGCCTCCCGCCCGGCCGGGCGAGCCGCCTCGGCGCGCCCGCGAACTCTTCTCCCCCCACCCACCTACCTCTCCGTCGCCGGACTCTCGCCTCCAGCGCCGCGCCGGCCAGGCCTGGGACTCGTCAAGCGCAGCCGCCGCTATATTTAGAGCCTTCTGGGTTCTGCTCCTTTAAAAATAGGCTCCGGGGCGGCATTCCTTCCCCCCGCTGCGGCTCGCCGGCAGACGGCCCTTCTGCGCGGGGGCCGGGGGCGGTTTTGAGAACCGAGGGCGCTCTCCCCCCGACGGCGCTGCCAACGAGGGTGGCCTCTTCCTGGGCACGCGGCTCCCGGCGCCTTGCCGGCACTCTGCGCCCCCTTCGGCCTGTGAGCTGCCCTCGCCGCCTCCCCGGTCGCTCCGGACAGTGGCGTTGGCGAGCCCCGTCGCTGCCGTGCCTTCCCTCCCTCCTCCCGGCTGTAGGCAGACTTGCCGCTGAATGGACTTGCTCCCGGGAAGGCCTGCCCCGTGCCTAGCCGTCGATCCGAGCAGGGACTCCCGCCGCACTCGGCGGCTCCGGAGGTGCCGGCTGGGAGACGCCGCCAAGCGCGCCCGTCTCGGCCGCCGCCCCTGGGCTTGTACCTGCCTGGGGAGTGGCGCGCGCTGAGCAGCGTCTCCGCCTGGCCCCGTCGCTTGCCGTCGGATCAAGCTGCAGGAGTGGTGACGGCACTGCTGCTGCTGGGTCCTGGGGTGCGCGTCGTGCGCTCTCCTCGGCGCGAGGCGAAGCGGGCCTCCGATCCTTGCGTAGCCTGGAACTGGGGATGCCGTTGCCCGACTGCTGCCCGCCTGCCTCGCAAAGACATCGTCTTGGGGAATGCTTTGGTGCTCTCCTTGCCCCAGAGCGCCGGGCAGCAGGTCGTGCCCGTTATTCTTGCAGGGGCTTCCGAAGACTCCAGGCTCTCCAGAGATGCTTGCACAGGTTTGGCTCGTGTTGGCCCTTCCTGTTCTTGAAACCTGGATTGTAAGCTCCTTGGGGCAGAGTGCAATACTTTGGCTGGTGGCATTCTGGGATTTGGCGCGTACACGGAGGCACTATATAAAAAGAGACCTTTTGGCGAGTGTGTGTGAGAGAGAAGGGCACGTCCTTCTGGAACTCTGCTGTAAAGTACACCTTCCACTGTACGGCTCTCAGGCTCTACATCCCAGTAGTCCAGCTCTTCAGAAACTGGCATATTCTTTGCAGAATGTGCCAGGCTCCTGAGACCTCCAGCTTCTGCCCTGCATGGGCCTCTTAGGCCTTTGCCAGAGGGGGCGTCTGCAAGTATGTCTCCCGCAAACCGAACACTGTCCCAGCTGAAGAATAGTCCCAGCGGCAGCTCTTTCATCCCCAGATGGGTCTATCAGCCAGGAAAGTAAAACTTCAGAGATGTTTAGATTCCCAATTTGAGCGCTAATTGACTGTCAGCCCTTTGGAGACTGATTGCATCAGGATGTTTTTGGTAGCCAGCCTTGCTGGGCTCTATCTTGTAAATCTGTGTTTGTTTATCTTATCCCTTCCCTCTTCTTCTTAAAACAGGCCCCTCGCTGTAGCTGTCCTGTTCTAGGAGGACGGGGCACAATTCCAGTAGTGGTTTGGAGAGTTGTGAAATTGGGGAGGGGGGGGGAAGGTGCGTTGAAACAGTTGCTGCCCTCTGTAAGCTGTGCCTTTTTATAGCCCCAGTTTTGATCTGCAGGAAAATAAGCAAGTGCCCCTGTTTGCAGGGTAAAGAAAAGAGGAAAAACGTGGCCGATTCTTCTCCGCTCAAATAAGCAGAAAATTAAAAGCCTTTGGTGGCCTTTAGCAGTTGCTGTAAATGCGCAACTTTTCAGCTTTGTTGTTGGGAGATGGTTTTCTAGGTGTGCGCAGAATGGGAAATGTCCCTGCGAGAGCCTCAGCCGGCTTCCTTTCAGAGATCTGGGGCTCTGCTCCGAAGGTAGCCTAGTTAAGTGTGTTGCCCAGTGCTTGGTTGCTGGAGGGGCTCCAAAATGTCCCCTCTTACGGCCTCCTGTTGGGCTGTGGTGGCAGAAGGAGGCCCCCCTGTTGGGAGTGTGGTGGGTTGTCTCCGAAGGTCAGCAGCTGAAAAACTGCAGGGTTGAGTTGTTGAGGGCCGGGAGGGTTGGTAGGGGCCTCTCAAGACACTGCTGTTGCTCTGGCCAGTGGCCGCGTACGTACCCTCCAGCTCCCTCGCTTCCCCTTCCATGGAAAAGGGGGCTTCTGCTCTTGCCCGCCGGGCTCTCCCCCACTGGTGGGTTTACGGAGTGGGGTGGGGCGGCCTCTCAAGGAGAGAATTGGTAGGAAGCAAAGCCTTCGGTGATCCCATCCTCTGTGTGCAGCTCTTGCCTCCCAAGGCAAAGGGCTCCTGGTGCAGTTTGGCCCTCGCTTGTTTCCGGAGTGGTTCTTCCCGGTGCCGTAGATGCCTGGCCCAGTGGCCTCCGTGTCCGGTCGTCTCCTCTCATGCCTTTCGCTGCATCACTTGTTCATGGGAGGCAAAATCTCTCCCTCCCTCGTAGCACAGCCGGCAATCCTGTCCTGAGCCAGACTAGCCTGGGCGTGGAGAGGGCGAAGCTCTGGCTTTCTCAGCTGTGCTGGTGGTGTTTCCGTGGAAGCCATCCTTGGTCCTTCTCGGCCCTTTTTCGGCCTTCAACTCACCCACTGAAGTAGCTCCGGGGCATTTAGAAGGGCAGGTGAGGAGCCTGCGCAGGGCCCCTGCCTGGATGGGACCCTCCGCTCGTGCAGAGTGCCCAGGCACGGCCATCTGTGCTGGGGAGCGTGCTGGCCATTGCTCATGGACTTGAACTGGCGGGGTGCGCGGGGCCTCTGAACTGCTCCGGAGCTGCTGGCACGGTCAGCAGAAGTCCACCTGCCCACAGCCTGATTTCTGGTGGAAACATTCTGGTTGCCTCCCATTAAGTAGGTGTAGAGTAGAGTAGAAATGTAACTCGTGGCGGAAAAAAAACGTGGAAAAGACGTACATGTTATTGTGGGCTTGACAGTGGTTTTTGTTTCCCATACAAAAGAGAAGCAATTCTTTATATTCATTGTTTTACACAAAAAATGCAGTCTAATTCTGTATGGTGCTATGCATTATGTACAGAAGCATCAAATAATTACAGAAATGAAAAATGAGTAAAACAAACTCAGTTTTTGTCAGGCGTGTGTCACCCCAATATGTTGTGGTGTGTCAGCTTTGACACGCGTGTCGTAGGTTCGCCATCACTGCCCTAGGAGAAAGCAGCCGGTTCCTTGCTTGTTCTGTTAAAATCCCTGTCCTCTGTTCCGACTGCTGGAAGGCGATCCTTTTGGAAGCTCTGCTTGTGCCTCTGGAAACTCTTCCTGTGCTCTTTGAGAGCATATGCGGTGAGTGCTTCTCTTTCTTCCAGTCCTTGCTTTGCCTGCTCGGCAGCGCTGGGGCTGAATGCTGGTTTTTCAGAATAAAAAAAATATCAGAATATCTTTGACAAACAGCAACTTTGCGTTGGGGTTTTTCCACCCCTTGGAGGTGGCTTTGCATCCTGGGCTGTCTGGCTCCGAGAACGTCCCTTGTATTGGAATAATCTGCACCATCTTCTCTCTTCTGTGCTGATCTTCTGTCTCTGCTGCTACTCAGCAGAGAACAGGACGCTCCCAGCATCCTCCCAATGTTACCCAAGCAGATCTGGGGGGGGCAGGGGGAGAGCAGCTGGGCTTGAAATAGCCTGTTGGCTACCAAAGGAGCATGCGGCTTGGTTGCCCATCGAATAGAAGGGGATGACACTGTCCCCGTGTGTGGTAGCCTCTTAAATCTTTCATTTAGATAAATGGGGGGGTCTTTTTGTCTACATTGATTTGTACTCATTTTTTCCCCTTTATGATTAGGGAAAGGGAAGAGAAATAGAGCTTTTCCACTTTTTGTTTGGCCTCTCTGGTGGTGTTAAAAACAGATATACAATCCTTGCAGTTTGCAGACGGAAGGTATTTTTGCAAGACTTGGTTGAACTCTGCTTTGTGTCTTCAACCCCCATCGATTAGCTGCTGGCTTTGCGTGGAACGTTAGGCTCAGACTAAGGGCGCAACCTGGAGTTAGACCGGCGCAGCTAGACCGGCAGAGTTTGGCTAGCCCAAGGGCCACCGTAAAGCATGTTTGGGCCACTCTCGGAGTGAGGGAGGATGGCGCACGTCTGTGTGCTGGCCTCTCTGACTCAGGGAGTGGTGCAAACATACGTTAGGGTGTCCCTTGTGCTGGCCAAACTTTGCTGGCCTAACTGTGCCAGCCTAATTCCAGGTCAGGATTGCACCCTCAGTTTGCTGGAGTTGGGCAGTCTGGCTTGAAGTGATTCCTCTTGTATCTGAAGGAGGGCTAAGTGCTCCTTAGTGCTCTGAATCATGCAGGGGATGGGGGGGGGAGACCAAATGCCCCCCATTCCAGTTGCCTTCGTGTTCCCCCAGGCATTCAGAGTTTTCGGTGTGAAGGGTGGTGCCGAGTAGCCCAGAGTTGTGCTGTGAGTCTTTGTGGCTGAGTCGTGCTCAAAGTCCCTCTGCTGTAATGTCAGAGAAATATTGATTGATGCAGGCGGGCATCGGTGGCTCTCGCGGAAGGGAAAGTGTCCAGGCCGGAAAATCAATTTCAGGCTGGAGTTCGGCCTTCCTCAGAGTTACTTAACGAGGGACGGGATGGAAACGGGCGGCTCCTCCTTTCTCGGCGGAAGCTTCCAGCCTGTTCAGCGGCCCGTCCTGTGAAAAACGGAGAATATAATAGGGCCCTTTTGTGGGTTGCAGTGAGGCACATGTCTTGCCTGACGTCTCTCTCCTCCCGCCCCCCAATGGACGTGTCTCCTTCAGGGGCTGCGGTGGTGAGACTGGCTGGTCCTTCGGAGTCCTGCAGTGCCCTGTCTGCACCTGGGCCTGCCCCCAGATTTTCATCTTCACC
Source organism: Lerista edwardsae (assembly GCA_029204185.1). Classification (NCBI taxonomy): domain Eukaryota; kingdom Metazoa; phylum Chordata; class Lepidosauria; order Squamata; family Scincidae; genus Lerista; species Lerista edwardsae. Next base: position 15,850 of record JAJKFI010040270.1, read on the forward strand.
AAGGAAGCCGGTTTCGGTGGCTGCGGCCGTGCTGGCCTCGGTGAGCTGCTGGTCAGATTAGCCCTGGCCTTGAAATAAACGACCCTTCGCAGGTCAGCGCCGCAGTGGAGCTGTGTAGAAACAGTGGGCTGTTGCAGTGGAAACGGACCACGCCCTGCCCCGTCCAGATCTGCCCTGTGGTGAGGGTGCACACAATCTTGGCCGGAGGCCGGGGCCTGGCATCACTGCAAGGAGTGCCCGAGCAGCCTCCGAGGAGCTGGGCGTGGCACAGTGTGGTTTAGTGGGGTTTGACTGGCACGCCGGACCCAAGTCCTTTTAAACGCAAGTCACTCCTAAATCACTCAAGGAACCTGGATAAGCGAGGACTGCCTGGATAAGTGGGTGGGTGGGTGGCTTCTCTTTCTCCCCCCACCCCGCGGGCTGTGCGTTCCCAGGTGAAGTCCACGGTGTGCCCTCCTGGCACCCAAGCAGCTTCCCATGTCTGTGCTGCCTTGGAGCCCCCCCCCCCCCAGCAGTGGAGAGTCGCCGCATTTGTAGGGACCAAAGAACATCAGGGTGCTGGGTGGTGGGTGGGGGCAGTGCCATCGCCCCACGGCCCCCCTCCTTGGAAAGCAAGCTGCAGGGGCGTGCTGGGGCTAGGCCGGGGCCTTCCGGACGGGCAGGGGCTTGGTGCTCCTGTTTGGCCTGCAGAGAATCTGGCGATGTATCCCGGCCTGCACCCCCGCAGGCCACGTCGTGCTGCGATTCGGTACAGGCACCTCAGCAGTGCGGTGGTGGGGTCAGAAGCCGGCAAGCCCCGCTTGCAGTCCGGACTAGACCTGGAGCTTCGGAAAGGTAAAATAAACCAAAAAAGCCCTGTAGTTTCCATGGAAGGAACTCGGCCTAAAAAAAGCCCAGCGTCTGGTTTTGGAAGTTGGAAAGGGAATCCGGGTCAGTTTTTGGGCCTGTTTTTTCTGCCAGGGCCTGGGAAGCACTGCAAGGCCTCACTTGGGCAAGGAGCCTGGTCCAGGCCACTCTTGGGCACTCCCCATCTTTGGTGCCCCCCTGGGCCAACTCTGAGTCTGTTCCGTCTCCCGGGGGCGGGGGGGGGGGGGTAGTGGGGAAGGTCTATACAGAACTCCGTTGAAAGCGGGGAGAAAGCCCCAGCCTGGCTGTCCTGCAATAGAATTTCTGGAGCCATGTTTTCCGCACGCAATTCCTTGCGCCAGTTGATGTGATGGTGAGGAGGGCGGAGCCGTCCGGAATGGGGTCCCTGGCAGTTCTGGGGCTGGGAGCGCCTCCTAGTCGAGCGGAGATCGGTTTGCTGCCTCTGTGGAAGTCCAAGGGGGGGAGGAAGGGGCTGCCGTGCTGGGCCTCTTGCCGAGATCCAGGCCGAGGGTGTCCCCCCCCCCACTTGGTTGGCGGTTGCCTGGTGCTAGCAATCATTGCATCACATCCAGGACGCTGGCCTTGGCCTTTTGCCTTGAGCCAAGGGCTCCAGTTGCACATTAGACCTTGCAGGATTTTTCTGAGCAGGCGGACTTTCCTCTTGGGGGTCGCGGGGGGGGGGGGGGGTTGTGGCTGAGGCAGGAGGAGCCACTTTCGTCCTGGAAGGGCCGAGGCAGGGTGCTGTTTGCAGCAAGGGTTTTTTTTATTTTTTTATTTTGCCAAGTCTTTTCACTCTGTGTGGATGAAACTGCCCCCCACCCATGCAATCAATCAATCAATCAATCAATCAATCAATCAATCAATCAATCAATCAATCAATCAATCAA
>JAJKFI010040273.1:0-12575 GCA_029204185.1 Lerista edwardsae
ACACACACACACACACACACACACACACACACACACACACACACAAATGCCACTCATGTTGCTGTCTTCTATTTTCTGCAGCCATTAGAACAATATTCAAGGGTCAGTGTAATCTCAGGACAATAAATCTCACTGGTTTCAATGGGGCTTACTCACAACAAGCCACATGGGACAGGCTCCAAAGATTCCTTTCCTCCAACAGAAGACATTTTCTCTAGAGGAAGAATTCCTTCCATGATTATTTGGGCATCTAGCCCCATTCCAGAGTAGGAGCCTTAGTTTTCAATCCTTCATTCCAGTCCCAGAGCACTTTTACTGCTTTGTGGGCCCCAACTCCTTACACAGAGACACAGAGTTTAATATGACCGGTAGTCATATTAAAGAGGAGCTCCTTTACAGACATTGGGTAACCAGGCAGAGAGGAGGGAAAGCACTCTCGTTTCTTTAAGCACAGAACAGAGACCTCTCAGCTAAGCTTTGTGCTGCAGTACAAAGCAACCTCACAGGCCACACAGAGAGTCGGTTACCACTGCAGCAAATTGCTCTTGCTCCTCATGCCTCCACACAGGCTCAGGGAGCTCAAGGTGATGGGAGGGAACTCCAGTAATGCTCCAGCTACACCCAAAATACCGGAGGGGTGCTCCCCTCCATCCCAGGGCAACTCACAGCACAATCCTAATGTCTTCCAGAGCTAGCACAGCCAACCCTTCGCGGCCATCTCTGCATCAGCTCAGAGTGTCACAAACATGCTGTAATGCAGTGGTTCTCAAACATTTTAGCACCAGGACCCACTTTTTAGAATGACAATCTCAGGGTGCAATCCTAAGCAGCGCCAGACTGGCAAGACCAACGGGCCAGTGCCATATCCGACGCTGCTTAGGAGAGGCTGGAGCCTCCCCACGGCAAGGGAATGTGCGCTTCCTTATCATAGGGGAGGGTCCAGCCTCCCCTATGGGCTCCTCGGATCTGCACCTACTAAACAGCAGGAGCAGATCCAAGGAGACCAAGCAACCCGAATTGGGGCCACGCAGCCTCCTGAACAGGCTTAGGACGCAGCCATATGGCCGCCTCCCAAGCCCGCCCATGTCCCGCCCTCGTCCCGCCCACCATCTGCCTCCCGCCGCCAATCCCGCTGCCGCCTCCACACAGAACCTCCCTTGTGCTGGTTGTATTTGTGCCGCTTGTGACAGCTGTATTTTCGTTTTCTGTTTTTTTGGCCATTATATTTGATAAAGATATTACAGTCCCATTTGTTTCATTGCATTCTGCATTAACTTCCATATCAAATAGTATATAATAGGATATTATTCATACATACATATGTTTTCACAATTTTGGCCACTAGTGTCAAACTCAGCTTGTTACCCCCCCCCATCCCAAAGCTTGTTGCCTAGTGCAATTCCACACACACCCTGCACTTCTTTAGCTACACCCCTGCTTTCCTGGATTTGCACCACCTAAATAGCTGGCATGGATCCAAGAATCTGCATAGAGCATACTGGGGCTTGACATGTTAAGGGGGAAAATGTCTCTTACCCCAAGGAGACTTCCAGCTATCGCCTAACCTTTGCTTGGATACAGCACAGGCTATGCTGCCTGGCTGTGTCGACGCAGGTTAGGATTGGGCTGCCCATCACTGAATATGACTTCCTATTCATCTTTTAAAGTCCATTGAAATTATCTCATCTAAATCTGGAATAGGCTAGCACAGTTAGGCACAGTTAGGCAGCTAAGTTTGGCTGGCGCAAAGGACACTGTAAAGTATGTTAGGACCACTCTCGGAGTCAGAGAGGCTGACAGACAGCCACACAGACATGCACCATCCTCCCTGACTCTGAAAGTAGTCCAAACGCGCTTTACAGTGGCCCTTGTGCCAGCCAAACTTTACTGGCCTAATTATGCTGGCCAAACTCCAGGTTAGGATTGCGCTCTCAATGCTCGTGGCTACTAGGAAAATTAGCCTTGCTATGGGCTCATCTTTGTGTGTGCATATGCATGTGGTGAAGTCTCTCTGGGATCTTTTCCCAAAAGCTCACATCATGCATTCCATGTGCATGCCTCAATGAGTTTCAGCATACAGGGAAGAGGAACGTAAATAGTCTGAAGACTATTTAGAATTTGGATTTATCAGCTTGATCAGCAGTGGCATAGAGAAGCCACAATGCATTCTGTGCAATGTTGTTCTCACTGATGAATCAATCACTGAACTCAAAAAGTCACTTAGATACAAAGCATTCAGAACATTCTGAAAAGGATGTTGAGTTATTTCGACTTTCAAAAAGTGTGATTTATTAACAATGACTTCACTTCCTACTTAATGACATCCCACCCAAGGACTTAGGAGGGCCCAACAGGTTGTCATACCTAAAAAGGGGGTCCCAGTGCAAAAAAGGTTGGGAACCACTGCATTAGAGCAACTGCTACCACCCTGGGAGCTCTCCAAGGTTCTGCTGAAGTTGACTGATCAACTGCCTGGAAGCCTTCTTCCTGCAATCAGGGACAAGAGGGATCCCAGAACAAAATGTTGCAGTACTTCCTGGGAGAAAGTTCCACTGAGCTCAATGGGGTTTACTTCAGATAACCATGCCCTGGATCAGGCTGCTAGGCCACAGGGGCTGGGTGGTAGTCTTCAGCATAGAACAGCCAACCTTAACCCTCTCTTACCTTCTCTCTCTGTTTCCAATCTGCTCCTCTATCCTTTTCACATTTTGAACCTTTAACTGTGGTCCACATTTGTATTGTTACACATGCTGAGTCTAAAAGTTCTTTCTCTTCCCTATACACTCCAGCAGGAAGTAAAAATTCCATATTGACACCTCTCTAGGAATCTTGACTCTATCCCTTAATTCTTCAGAAAGTAAAATATTTTGCCCAATTTAAGTTTTTCCTTTGAGTTTCAAGTTCTGGAGTTCAGTGCATACCCAGAAACTTTCATCTTCTTTGGCTATAATGCTATCAGCACATGGTCGGTGGCTTCAAAACTACAGTAGCTTATGGTGAAAAAAAATCTCACTGAAGAGAGGGCTGCTTGTTTGGGTCACATATAAAGAAGCATTTCCAGGGTTTACATTAAAGAATTGTGCACGTTCCTTCAGAGCACCTGACTTCATAACTGATGTAGTTTCAGCCCAATCAATAGAATGTTCATGAGACTTTCCCTGAGAGTAAGAGGATAACATTAACATATTTTTGTGCATGGTCCTACATAGAAGCCTGGTCTGCCTGAGCACTGAGTGCACATATGCAGACTCTCATTTTATATTCTAAGCTGGAGAAGAATTTCTGGGGGAAATGACATTCAATTTGTAATATAGCCAAGCACTATAAGCTGAAGAAATTTGTATTCCAAACTAGGCAATTATGAACTTCAGCGACATCTCTATTTGTTACTTTAATAACAAATGTAAGAAGGTTTTAATCTCCAATTGCTAAGCCAATACTATAAAAGCAGCTTTGCTTTCTCTCCCCCGTTGCAAACTTGGAATGCCTGCCTGCTTTGGGGGGGAAAACAGCCTCGCATTACTTTATTATATGCGCTGTTAAAGTTTTTTAATTTTGCCTGTTTGTGCCCAGAGGACAAGCAATTGGTTATTAAGCTAATCAGCCTTATGCTGTATTACATCAGTTTGATGAGTGCCGGAAAACTGGCATCTATTGGTACTTTCAGCCTTCCTCTGTTCATGGAATGAATGTTTTCGAGTGCAAATAGCACCTTCACGGGGAGACTCACAGGGCAATCCCCCCCCCAAACCCTCCAGACTACACAAGCCACTTGCATCAGCCGAGCACTGTCATGCACATGCCATTGACAAAGTTGTGCCACCAGAAACGCACCCCTGCACCGGCCCAGTTTGGCCAGTGCAGGGACTTTTCTGGGCAGGGGGAAGGCAGGCAGCGGGTAGAATGGGGAGGGGGTGAGCCTGGATACAGCTGTTAGGCCACATCCAAACCCCTGTCCCAAACCCTGGTGGGGCGGCCCTGATTTAGGCCACATGATATGCTCGGACTTGTGCCTGCTAAACAGCAGATCCGAGCAGGGCCATTGTGCTTGGTAGCATCTACCCCGGGGTAAGGGGACAAACATGCCCTTGTCCCGTGGAAGCTCCATCCTGCTCCTGTCCTGTGTTGGATACAGCACAGGCCAGTTGGCCTGCCTGATCCAGTGCAGGTCAGGATTGCGCCCTTAGTATTGGGAAGCAAAAAGGTAGAGAAGGAGGTGAACCTTTCATGATAGCTACGGCAGCTTCTCTAACGTTAAGGATTTGTTACAGCTAAAGAGGTGGCCAGAGTATTTCAGCAATAACCATGTAACCATTTTTCTTCTTAAAAACACTCCTGATTAGTATGGCGAAAAGACTGCATGCAGCTATTTAGAATCTTAATGAACTGTCTCTCGTTTGCTAATAATTACATAAAAATAATTAAAAGTGCTCACTGCTTAGTTATGCTTATTTCAAACTCTGTCTGGCATCCAGTTGTTAAAAACAAACAAAAAACAGGCCAATGAATATGCAAGGAATGCTGAATACATGTGCCAAGGATGTTTATGAACAAACAAACAAAATCAGGAAACCCAGGCAGGATTTTGCATAAGTTTCACAAAACCTACGGGAAGCCAAACCAGAACAATAGAACTGTCAGAAGCAGTTATCCAAAAGTTATAGTGGGGACAGAGGGGAAAAGATACAGAGCCACTTCTGGCTATGTTCATGTCTTGCTGAGACCCTGTTCTGTGTTCTCGAAGAATTTGGGATGTCTGAGATTCCACATGCCAATTTTATTCTAAACAGTTGTGGGGGAGGCTTATTGCACTGAAGTTTATGTTCTTCATCCTTAATCAGTCCGAAGCTAATTAGCAGTATCCACACAATAAAGCCACAATCATTGGGGAGAGGGACAGTCCGCCCCCTGCTCATGCACAATATTTTGAGAACACTTTTCTCTTTTGATCCGGCGCCCCCTTTTTGTGTGTCGTGAGCCTTCGAAAGTCATGAGGATCCCCTTTTCATGGTCAGCAGTGTGTGAAGTTGAAGTTGTGCCTTGATGTGACAGACAATGGGCCTCTGTTTAAACGTCTCTCGTGCTTTCCCTTTTTGGTGTACTGTTCCTTAATAGAAAAGAGTCAGCTGATAGCTTTATTTTAACTTGAGTTGCAGAGCTCAGTGGGAATTTTTAAAGTTCTAAGAGTAGGACATTAAAAGGAATTCTGCCCCTCACCATTTTTCCTTAGTCTTTCAGAAAAATATACAGTCATTTTCTGGGCACCGCTAATGAGGAATAAGAGTCCTTTCATATGTCCTGTCATATAGCACATCTTTGGATCCACTGAGAATAGTTGCAGACTAACCAGTAAGACAAGGCAGTAAGAGGAAACAAGACTGATGTGACTTTGGGAGGATATGTATGATCAGATGATCACCTGGAAGTATGTTCTGTTGTATGTTTGGTTGCTTGATGTTCTGTATTTCTACACACATCAGGAAATTTTTGTTTTCCAGTTTTTGTTTCCCAGGCTGTGACAAGCTGCAGTACCTGTTGTGGCAGAACGGGGTCACTGTAGAGCTGATTAGCCAATGTGAGAATGGCCGGGGCACAAGAATGAGTATTACCTTGATGACCTGTCCAGGCTGGACTTACGATCATCTGCTGAAGCTTGATGGCACATGGCCAGAGGAGAGAACCACACTGTGAAGGTTATATCTGGGACTGAGGATTCAGAGAATAGCAGAATACTGTATATTTGTAAAAAAAAAAAAAAAAAACACCATTGAAAAACGGTGGTTTAGACTAGCCTGCCCATGTAAGCCGTCTTGGGCATTTGCTTCAGCATGGGAAAGGTAGGGTACAAATTCTTCAAAATAAAAAAAATTTCTGCTATCCATTCTCATGAGTTTTGAAGTTTATTTGGGGGGCGGTGTTACCAAGGAATAACTACCCAACCCTAACCTGCATGGGAGCAAGTAGGCTGATTGGCCTGCTCTGCATCCTATGCAAAGTAGGAGGCAGCTGGAGCTCACCCCAGGGCAAGGGGACGTTTGTCCCCTCACCCCAGGATAAGCCCCAGGCAGCCCTAAGGGGCTGCTCAGATCGGCACCAATGAAATCGCTGGTGCATGTCCATGTGGCCCGGGGACAGGGGTTAGCATCGGGCCAAATAACTCCACCCCCTCCATGGGCCAGCCCACCCACGGGGCCACCCCCCCTTGCCCTGTTTCATATGTGTAATGAGTGATTCTTAGGCTGTTCCTTAAATCACTCATTTTCTATAGAGTTCTATGAATTCAAGCCACAAGAGGATGTATTTACATTAACTATAAGCTGTGCTTTTTTGCAGATTCATTCAAAATGAACGATGCTACAGGAACACATAAAGGCTTTGCAGTGGTATCTAGGTATTAATGGCATTCATGAAACTCTCAGCCCAAATCCATGAAGGAAAATGTGTCTTCTGAACTTGTTTCTTGGATAGGAATAAATATCTCATTAATCTTAAAGCATCAGCTCAAGAACATTGTTTATGTTAAAGAGAATAATAAATGACTTTACATGAAATGCACAACAGCAGATGCTGGGATGTACCCATCCATTAGTCATCTGGCAAAAATATGGTCTTATTTCCATGCTGAGATTTTTCAGGTACTCTTTAAATGTTACAGCAGCACATTGGGAGCAAAGGAGAGTTTGCTGGCACTCAGAACAGCAGCAAAAGAAAAAGAGGTAAATATCAATAAAGTGCAAAAAATGATCATGAGGAGTTGGATCCAAAGAATTGCATATAGGTCATACATCCTAGGGAGATTTATATATTCAGTACAGGTGGACCCCCATATCCAGAGATCCGGTATCCGCTGATTCAGGTATCTAGGGATATGGGGCCCCTCCTCACCCATTACCAGGGCAAAAACATTCTTGCTTTTACAGATCACTATAAGCATTCAAGCTTACAGCAATGCACATGAGTTGTGAAGTTTGTAGCATTCTGACTTCAAAATGCTTCAAAAAACAAGATTAGCACTAACAGGAAGAAGGAAGTTAACTGCTTCATGATAGCATCCATCCGGTTTTTTTTCACGCACTGAGGCTACCGGCAGCCTGCCTACATGTTGCTGTAAGCTTGAATGTTTATAGCAACCTGTAAAAGCAAGAACATTGTTACCCTGTTAAGGCTCTAAACAACATTAATGGATGCATGGAGTCTTTGGAGATACAATAGGGTTCCCCCTTATTTGTGGTTTCCATATCCATGAGAACTCGCTGCAGAATGGATCGCCTCCAGATATGGGGCCCGCCTGTTCAACATTTATTCAGCAGCAGCCTTCCCCACTGTTGCATGTCAAACTGAGGACAGTTTTGCTAAGCAGTTTGTGATATGGCCAGGATGGTGTGGTGGTTTGGGAGTTGAACTTAGACTTGGAAGATCCAGGTTCAGATTCTCACTCAGCCATGAAGTTACCAGCGTGACTTGGGCCAGTCCACTAGGGTATGGTGCTAGGGGGCATGAGCCCTGGGCGCCATAAGGTGGGGGAGCGCCATTGGCATGGTGCCCTGCCCGCAAAGTTGCGCCCCCCCCACTGCGCCCCAAGCCGGGAGGAGCGCCAGCATCTCCCCTCCTGGCTGCCGCTCGAGTACTTAAAGTGCCCGAGCAGCAGGCCAGGAGGGGAGCCACCGGTGCGCCTTCTGGCTCGGGGCGCACGGCGGCGGCTTCCTTCCCTGGGGCTTAAAGTGCCCGAGCGGCAGCCCGGGGAAGCCGCCTGAGAGGCGCGCAGCTTCCCTTGGCCGCTGGTCGGGGAAAACAAGGAGGCGGGGCTTGGCTTCTGCCCGCCATGAGGGACAGAAGCCACACCCCGCAATGTCATGACGTCACGACGTCCTGATGTCATAACGTTGCGTGCCCTGGGCACAGTTTCACCCTGGTACGCACCTGCCACTAACTTTCAGTTGCAACTGCTTCACAGAGTTGTTTTGAAGACAGCAAAAGGAAACTATGTATACCACCCTGGGTGGAATGGGGCGGGGGGGGGGCAGAGGGAAGGCATTCCAGTGGGCATTCAAAGCCCTGGCCCATGCAGCCCTGATTTGGGATGCTGCAGGAGGCTCAGACTTGCGCCTGCAATTTTGCAGGCGCAGATCCAAGCAGCCCTAATGGGCTGACTGTGGCTTACCACAGGGCAAGGGGATGTTTGTACCCTTGCCCCACGCTAAGCTGCTGATGTCTCCTATCTTGGATAGAGTTCAGCACAGGCCGACCAGCCTGCCTGTGCCTGCCCAAGCTAGGATTGTGCTCTGATGTGGCTGCATCTAGACTGAAAATCACAATGACACCGGTACTGTGTATTAGGATCTGCCTCCCTCATAGGTTGACTAACATTTAAAAAAGTTGTGCTCATTCTACCTCCTTCTGCCTTTTTTAGAAGGTTTCAAGCAGGGGAGATCTTCTGGTGCAGATACAAATAAAAGAACTAATACCAAAGAACAGTAAATTGTAGCAGCCTTGAAAGTGCTAAATGGGAACAATACTTAAAACACTGCTGAATTTACAAAGAGCAGCTGTTAGACATTTAAGCCTATCATTCTCTACTGAACATGCATCAAATTTATTTTGTGGCACTGTCATAAAAATGTATGAGAATGTAAATGCTTGAGTGATCCATTAATCTTTCGAGTAGTAAACACAAAATCTTTTTAACCCCAGTGATGATATAACCATACTTTATTTTGAATGAAAGCTTTATCATGGAACTGAAGATGTTCTGTGTCTTTCTAGGGTGTATAAATAAGAACAAATTAATATTAACGTCTGATCGGTATGAAAAGTGTACCATTATATAGATTACAGTATGAAGTCATGTTTAGCAAGCCAAAATGATTCTCAGTTTCTGATGAGCCCTGAAAATCTAATAACAACATACCCAGTATGTACGCTCATCATTTATTGAATTCAGCTACCAGAATGTAGCTATTATCACTATTATCATTTGCTAAACGACTTAGGAACAAATTAGGGTCTTCCAAAACTCTCAATAAAACATTCCTTTTTTATGTGCCACTTTACGAGCTCTGAGCTGTGTTCTGGCAGGGGAAAACTTTTGCAGTTTCGATCAATGTATAGGGCTGCTCCCCTCTCTTGGCTATCATCTATATATTTATTGGATTTTCGCCTAACTTGCATCCCAACGCTATCTAAATCCTCGTGTTGCAATACAGCTGTGCTGGTGAGGGTTCCTGCTGTGTCCCATGGGGATTTTTGACTGCTGGAAGTCTCCTTTGGGTAAGGGGACAGTCGCAATGTATCAGCTTGGACCCCTGCCAGCGATATCAGTGGTTCAAGTCTGCATTGATCCAAGCAGGTGGATCAGGCCCAGGAAGGGGGGTTGTGAATGACATGCAGCAGCATTGCTGATCCTTCTCCATCTCTTGCCAGGAGTCCTTCATAGCAGCCATAGGCCATGGACCAAGAAACCAAAACATTCCCATCTTTGTAGCCAGCTGTTCACTAGTTTTTTGCTGTGCTTTGACCTTTGACAAGAAAGACAGATGAAAACACTTGTGCTCCCAACATTTTGACTTCCCAGGGCCTCATAGTGTCTCATGAACCTTTGAAGGCTACTTTGAGCAATCTCACTTGTTCCTACGTGGGATAGCAGGAAGGGGTAATGGTCACCAGATCTAATCAGTCTTAACAACCTCTCTGCCCCATCCTGGATACGTGCACCAGGAAGTCAACACACTGCCTTAGGTTACTTGTCCAGCCTGCACCTCACTGTCTGTGTCCCTCTGGGTGAAGTCCCCTACAATCACATGTCGTCTCCTCCTTGGAATAGGGAATGGTTTCCTATCTGTGGGTAATTGAGTTTTCCTTGGCCTGTGGAGCTTGGGTGACAATTCTTACACAGATGGGCATATATTGTCCTCCACGATGAGAGTTTGGCATTGTCCAGTAACAAGTCAAGTCCAGTGACACAGAACCATGCTTGCTGGTTCCTTTGTTGCTCAACGCCATGTGCTTCAATGTGTTCACAACTTCCACTAGGATTTCTTCTTCTTCAACAGCAGTCTGTAAAGAGCTCCTTCTGGATTGTCCAGGGACTCTTCACAGTGGCGTAGCTACCTATGGGGCCGGGGGGGCAGCGCCCAGGTGCCAACTTCAGGGGGTTGTCACCACTGAACACCAAATTCCAAAGATCGTGGGTTTATGGAATAAAATAGTCATACTATGTACCGATTAGATGTGGAATTCCACCTGGAATTCAATGAAAAAATCCAGAGTGTGATATCTCTATTCTATCAAAAGTTATGGCCAAAAATGTAAAAACCAAAGATAAAACTTTTTGAACAAATTGCTATTTTCAAAATCACAGTTTTAATGAATAATACCATCTTGCTGCATGCCGTTGGATGTGGAATTTTACCTGGAACACAATGGAAAAAAACAGGAGTGCAATATCTCTATTCTAGAAGAAGTTACGGCCAAAAATGTAAAAACAGAAAATAAAACTTCTTTTGAACAACTCATGGTTTTTAAAATTGCGGTTTTAAGGAATAATACCATCATGCTGTATACCATTGGATGTGGAATTTCACCAGGAATTCCATGAAAACCCCCAGAGTGTAATACCTTAATGCCAGCAAAAGTTATAGCCAAAAAAACAAAAACACCACCCCAAAACACACATTTCTTATACAGGGGTGTCAAACACAAAGCCTGTGGGCCTGCATGATGAGTCCATGAATGAGGCCCACATAACCTTTTCATCTGCCCCCCCCCCATGTTCCTTGCCTTGTCTTCTGACCTCTTGCAGCAATCAAGCAACTCCTGTGCAATTAGTCATCTGAGCCTGCAAGGGGTGCTGAGAGTAGGAAATGAAGTTACCACCAGCAAAGGCACAGGGGAGGCCAGTGCAGGAATGCAGAGCAAGCCAAACCTAGCAAGAACCTAGGGTGTGTGTTGCTCCTAACCAAGAAGGTTTAATCACAGGAGGCGGCATCCCTTAAGAACTAATGCTGGTGAAGTGAAGCCAGTGGGCGGGCTTAGCCGCCATGTTAGTTGACTCAAAACAATCCTCATTCCAAGCATTTCAGATTGCTTTGCTCATACTGTTTAGGATTTAATAGTTTATTCCTTAAATAAAAACTTACGAAAATAAAAACATGTGATCGTGTAGACACATTATTGGTAACCTTATTATGATTTAATATGCAATTACAAGGTTAAATTCCTCATAATTATATTACTGGACATACCTGATGAAATGCTACTTGCTGTCTATTTAAACTCAGATTGCACTATTTTGACAGACTTTATTGAAATCTACACAAGCAAAAATAAAACGGCCATGCCCCATAAAAAAAAAATTATGATAATGTTCAGAATTTCATAAATATTACAGTAGAAAATGAAAGGCGGAAAAATAAAGTGTGAACGGGAAGGAAAGAAAAAAAAGGGGGAGGGTGGGCAAAAATTAGATAAATATATAGGAAAATTACATTAAAATCTCTTCATAACACAAGTACTTGTCAATATGAGAGTAATTCTTTTTTACTTCTAGACTATTAAGAGTATTTTTTTAAACTTCTACACTCACCCCCTCACTAAAACAAATTCTGTTAATGTTCAGAATTTCGAAAATATTACAGTAGAAAATGGAAGGTGGGAAAAAAATGTGTAAACGGGAAGGGGGAAAAAAGGAGGGGGGGAATTTATTTTTTTAACCTTCTAGACCATTAACAGTGGGTGTCAGAAAATGGTGAATAAGATTGCTAGGAAGAACAAGAAATTACACAGCTTCAAAAATAATGCACTCACTATTTCAGTGAATTGTAGTTTTATTGAACCGATGTAATGTGAATACATGAATCTTTCCGTGGAAATTAAATCCCATTTTTCTGACAGCGATTCGCACACCTGTATGCAGAACACGCAGGCATGATTAAAGAGGTTGAGATTAACTTTTACACATGTGCAGGGAGATTTTCATTCCTGAATTCGCGGCAATCCTCCTTGGCGGCAATGATCTGAATCAACCATATTGGTTGACCCCAATGTGGCTTCAAGAAAATGATGTCATGCTGCCTCCTGTGATTAAACCTTCTTGCTCCTAACCCACTCAGGCCTCCTTCCTGGCTCTCCCTGGCAGCCGTTCCCAGCTCAGTCCTTCTTCCTGGAAGAAGTGGTGCTGCTGATAGGCAGTTTGTGTGATAATTGGACTCTCCATATCAAAAGTGTTTCTAGGTAAGAGCGAAGTGCTTATTTCTTGTCACTTCTTGCTTAATGATGTCACTTTCTGCTCATTGATATAACTTCCGCTCCTCAGCAGCCACAATGAATGCTAACTGGCCCTTTTTATGAAATGATTTTGACACCCCTGGTCTTCTGTAACAAAATGGAGATTTTCTTAACTCAAAAGGTGTTTATGACACCCTCAGGTAGGGGTAGGGGTGTGTGTGTGAGTGTGTGTGTGTGAGTGTGAGTGTGTGTGTGTGAGAGAGAGAGACCACTAATGACCAAAATTGTGGTTTTTAGGAATAATAATACAATTGTGGTTTTTAGGAATAATAATAATAATAATAATAATAATA
>JAJKFI010040273.1:12975-29745 GCA_029204185.1 Lerista edwardsae
ATTGTTCAGTGTGTAACTTAAGGCAGAATGTAATGAAAGAAATCTTACTGAATTATCTGTATTTTATCAAATGTTTAAGCCGAGCAATTTTCAAGCAATGTGCTGTGGCACACTGGTATGCCACAAATAGTCTGAAGGTGTGCCACAGGATTTTGGGGGAGAGTAATTTATTAATAGGGCCATTGGAGATGTGAGCCCCCCACTGGCAATGTGATGTACCTTAACAATTTTAGTGTGCCCATGAGATGAAAATGGTTGAAAATAGTTATTATAGCCAAACAAACACACAAAACCTGACTTATGTAACAAAAAATAGATTTCCTTAACTCAAAATTGGCCAATTTGAACATAAGAAAAGCCTTGCTGGATCAGGCCAAAGGCCCATCTAGTCCAGCTTCCTGTATTTGACAGTGGCCCAGCAGATGCCTCAGGTACCACACAAGGTAACCAGATACTTGTATCTCACAGCCACTCCCCTGCATTGGGCATTCTAAAGAAGCCTGTTATCCTTACACCACCCCCAAGGGAGACACCAGAAAGAGGTTGGGATTTGGCTTTATTAAACACAAGTGCAAATCTACTGAATACCCATCCCTCCCCCCCCCCCCGGTCTGGGGTAGGCAAAAGAAAAACCCGAAAAACCTGCCATCCATGGCCAATTCAGATGACAGAAAGAAAATTCCTATCTAGCCTTCATGATCAGCAACCAGCTAATCTCAGACTGGACATGCCCATCATAGCTTGTAACATATGTGATGTGATAGAGTTTTCCTCCACAAATCTGTCCAATCCCCTTTTAAAGGCACCCACGCCAGATGCCATCACTACATCTTGTGGCAAGGATAAAGAATTAAATTACATGCTGGGTAAAGAAGTATTTTATTTTGTTCTAACTTTCCTAACACTCAGCTATAGAGGATGTTCTTGTATTATATGAGAGAGAGAAATGTTCCCTGTATCTACTCTATCCACCCCCTGCATAATTTTGTATGTCTCAATCATGTCCGTCCATCCGCTCAGGTGCCTTCTTTCTAGACTGAAGAGTCCCAAATGCTGTAACCTTTCCTCATAAGGGAGGTGCCTCAGCCCAGTAGTCATTTTGGTTGCTCTCTTCTGAGACTGTGTTCTGAGAGCAGACAGAAAAACAGACAGAAAAACAAACAAGGCATGTACCTTGCAGATCACAACCATGGTTCTCTTGCTCTCTGTTATTCGGAGCTAAGGTCATAACAGCAGGACCCTCTGAACACCACATACTCTCCCCATTAAACTTTCATGTGATTTCCCCTCTAACCTGTTAATTCACCCTAGGTGTGAGCAGCTCACTTCAGTGGGTGTGAGGAGCTGGTCCAGAGCAACCCCAGGCCCTTCTTGTTATATTAATGCGAAAAAAGTGAAGCTAGTGGGCGGGGTTAGCGGTGGCGTAAATATACCCAAAACAATGCTGATTCCAAGCATTTCCAATGGATTTTCGCATGATGTTTAGGGCTGAATCGTTTACTCCTGAAGTAAAAACTTACCAAAATAACAACGTGTGATCATGGAGAAATGTCATTGGTAACCTAATTATGAGTTAATATGCAATTCCAAGGTTTAATTCAGCATAATTATATTACTGAACATACCGGACGAAATGCCGCTTGCTGTCTATTTAAACTCGGATTGCACTGCTTTGACAGACTTATTTTGACGCAGGCATGATTAGAGACGTTGAGATTAACTTTACCACACGGGCAGGGAGATTTTTATTCGTGACGCCGCCGCGGCAATCCTCCTTCGCGGCAATGATCTGAGATATACCCATGGCTTCAAGTCTGTGACGTCATGGCCAATCCAGTGTATCTAACATCCTTGGTCCAGAGTGAAGCAAGATCAAACTCCTCCCATGTGAGGAATGTGGCTCCTCCCCTAAACTGATCAGCTGATCTTTCAGGCTCAAGCTCTGCCCACTCTGCACCATGTGACTAGCACAAGGCTGCAGGTTAAAAAAAGAGGAGAAAAGTTGTGGCCTCTACCTGTTACATCGGAGAAGGGACAAATATTTGTCTTGCATTAAGGGGGCTCATTACAGCAAGGCTTGAAACCCGGCTGCAGCTTCTTTAAGGTAACTTGCCCCTTGCCCGTATGAGCCTTGTTAATGTGTTCAAACAACTTTTGTATGCCCTGATTTCTTAAAATCATATTTTGCCATCCTCCTAAGGAGTAATCCATGTTACCTAAATTGGTTTCTCAGGCTCTGTTGAGAAGCCGTAAAGTCTTCCATGATGAGTATACTCATGAATGCCGTGGCTTGGAGGAAATAATCTCTGGGCTGGCACTGACAGCTGCTGCTTACCAGCGTGAGCACAGCAGGTAAAAATAGACCCCCACCTTCACTTGAATGACAGCCAAGAAGTGGCAGCTGCCAACATGGCTGTGCCCAGTCAGCATGTCATGTCCTCTGTGGCACCACATCCACAGGGATGCTCAGTGCAGAGGATCTTACTTCTCTCCAGTCCCATTTGGTGAATAGTCCTTAAGAATGATAGAGATCGGCCAACATGTAATACAGTGATCAGTTCAGCCAAAGAGATTTGACAGAAAATTCAGTGACATCAGAAAATGTCAATTGATTCTTCCCTTTGTGGGAGAACATTTACAGAAATCATGTTTTAAATTCTAAAGCATGGAAATTTATGTCTAATTTTTGAAAAGAAATACACCCATATACACTATCTGTTGTTCTTGTCATTAAGTCATGTCCGACTCTTCGCGACCCCATGGGCCACAGCATGCCAGGCCTCTCTGTCCTCCACTAGCTTCCGGAGTTCACCCAATTTAATGTTCATTGCTTCAGTGACACTATCTAACCATCTCATCCTTTGCCGCCCCGTCTCCTTTTGCCTTCAATCTTTCCCAGCATGAGGATCTTTTCTAAAGAGTGCTCTCTTCTCATGAGGTGGCCAAAGTATTGGAGCTTCAGCTTCAGTATTTGTCCTTCCAGGGAGCAATCAGGCTTGACTTCCTGGAGGACTGACCGATTGGATCTCCTTGCAGTCCAGGGGACTCTCAAGAGTCTTCTCCAACACCATAATTCAAAAACATCTATTCTTCAGCGCTCCACCTTCCTTATGGTCCAGCTCTCACAGCCATACATTGCTACTGGGAAAACCATCGCTTTGACTATGCGAACCTTTGTTGGCAGGGTGATGTCTCGGCTTTTGATTAAGTTGTCTAGATTCACCATAGCTTTCCTCCCAAGAAGTAAACGTCTTTTAATTTCATGGCTGCAGTCACCATCTGCGGTGATCTTGGAGCCCAGGAAAATAAAGTCTGTCACTGCTTCCATTTCTTCCCCTTCTACTTGCCAGGAAGTGATGGGAGTGGTTGCCATGATCTTAGTTTTTTAATGTTGAGCTTCAAGCCAATTTTGGCACTTTCCTCTTTCACCCTCATCAGCAGGTTCTTTAGGTCTTCCTCACTTTCTGCCATTAGAGTAGTATCATCTGCATATCTGAGGTTGTTGATATTTCTCCCAGCAATCTTGATTCCACTATACACTATATATAATGATGCAAAATTGAACAGGTAAAGTCAAAAATAGCCAGAAAAATAATGAACAATCTGCTGAAAACTTTGAACAAGATATGGTGGGAGGAAACAAAGGAGATTATCTGTCAAAGGAGAGTTGAAGGGAAAACTGTAATTGTG
Source organism: Lerista edwardsae (assembly GCA_029204185.1). Classification (NCBI taxonomy): domain Eukaryota; kingdom Metazoa; phylum Chordata; class Lepidosauria; order Squamata; family Scincidae; genus Lerista; species Lerista edwardsae. The sequence goes on from JAJKFI010040273.1 coordinate 16,666, forward strand.
TTTTAACTCAGTGTGAACACAAAGTTCTGAAGTGTGGTAGGAATGGTTTTTCTGCACATACATGCTGCATTCTGAGTCATTGGATCTCAAGGCAGAGAAGATGCATTCAAACCACCTTCACTTCGCTTTGAATGTATGCTTAAGTTTTGATTAATTATTTGTCCATTCCAAACTGAAGCTCTGATGCATGGATATATTTCTTCCTGCTTCTGGCCACATTAAAATACTCACAAACTTCAATACAGAGAAATGAATTTCTCTGCACAGAAGGCAAATGACTATAGCAAATTACATCCTGCAAAATTAAAAACCAGTTGTAGAAACAATTATGAATTGTCAGCATCTTTGGAATGTGAACAAATATCAACCAATACCTGAAAGCTAAATCATCTGCAGCCCATCATATCGATGGATCCACTGTCATAAATGACCGTGTCATGGTACAAATGGTGTGCCACCATCGCATGCAGTGGCCAGCAGTTCTGTATTCTTGCCAGAACAGCCCAGACACTTTACTGGCCCAGGTAAGGTGGTGATGGGGGTGGTTCATGGGCAATTTGGACGAGGTTCATGGTGGGGAGGGGGAAGGAAGAGGGCACAAAGTGGGCTGAAGAAGGTGGATCTTGGCCCCAAAAGTACATGCCGAATTTGATCTCCAGTTTTCCAATCCACCCTTCCTCTCCTCCGACTTACACCTTCAAAATAGCAAGTGTGAGTCTGAGGAAACCCATAGGTGACAAGACAGCCTACTGAGAGGTAAGTAAAAAAGTTTTTCACTTCCTCAGGCCACCTGACCACTATAGCTTGCAGTGCTCACTTTGTTGGCATGGTTGCATGCTATAGGGTGGGGGGGATAGGACTGGGCTGCTGAACACATTGTTCCAATTGATTTGTGTTTCCTCCCCCTATTTCCAAGTCCTTGTGCAAAGCGGGTGGCATCCCCCGTGACAGGATGCACATTCCACCCACTCAAGGAGAGTGCACATCTCAAAACTGGGGGGAACATACCCACTTGGCACCATCCTGGAAACCTGAGTTGAAGGAAACTTGAGTCACTGTCTTTACCATTTGGTCAGATTATATGGATAGCCACCTTACTCCATACGGGGTGAGCTTGTTTCTCTCTCCAACCTAGGAAGAGGAGACTAAAGGCTCCTTGACTAGTTGAGGCTGCAATCCAAACTCACTTTCCAGCGAGGAGGTAAGGGCAATGCAACTTTGAGGGAAGGTAACATTCCCTTACCTTGAGGAGGCCTTCGTGACTGCCCCCCCAACTGCAGGATGCAGTGCATGCCCATTCACACAGCTATCAGTGCTGCTAAGTTGGTTTGGATTGCGCCCTAAGAGTGTATGCAGAGGTAGGGAGCAAAAGATCTCCCAGCACATTTTGTTAAAAAAAAAAAAAGACTCTTGGCATTTGAAACCCATTTGTATTATACACTGCGTGAACTATGCATGCAAGAAATATGATGAGTCACTCACTCTCTCGCCATTAAGTAGTCTATAAAAGATCACGGAGCCTGGACACACCATTTGTACAAGCAAGCAATTAGCAGAAAGGTGAATTTTAAAACATATTTTCCCCATCTCACCTTTGTAGCATGACTGTAATTTGGGGGTGATATAAAGAGCTTCACTCAGAATATACTGTATCTTTAGCATTTTAGACTGCAATCCTAAACACACCTTCTCAAGAGTAAGCCCCATTGAGTACAATGGTACTTACCTCTGAGTAGACATGCATAAGATTGCTCTGATAAGGATTCTACCACAAATACATATCATTAATTATCTGTGAAGACGTTATGTACAGTCACTTCTATAGCTTCAGAACAAGGGCCAACAGAAAACTACCCAGGAGCCTAAGCAGTGTCCAGCTGCCACTGACCCCAGACCAGAGGCAGTCTGTGGGGCGACATATGGCAGCTGCCTGGGGTGCCATTTATGGAGAGGCGTCGGGGCTGCTCCTTGTGTCACCTCCCTCCCTTGTGTTCAGAACTGCTCCTAAATGGAGTGATTCTGGACACTGGGAGTGTGGTTGGGGGTGCAGAGGGTGGGGCAGTGGCTTTAGGGGTGTGGTGACACATCACAACATCACCCTGGCCCAGATGATATCGGAGCCCATGACGGCTGTGCTCCAGGCTCAATGTTGGCTGACCTAAATTGTTGGGACAGTTTCAGACCCTCCTTCTCAGTGTATCCAAAGGAAGGAGGAACATCTCGGGATGAATTGCTAAAAGCAAAGGAGCTGTTAGCTCCATCCTCTGCTCATTAGGCCCCACCCGAACCAGTCAGGCACAACCAGTTTCTGCTCCTTGACCACCAGGTGCTATTTTCTCCTCCCACTCAGCTCCACTGCTTTCCATAAGGCCCTACACCTTGCACCTCAGAACATCAAGTTGAGCCATCTAGTTCATCTACTGAACTTGCAATGGCTCCCATTCCCAGCCCTATCTGAAGATGTCCTGAAGACTGAACCTGATGTCTTCTGCATGCAAATTATGTGCTCTCCAACTGAGCTATTTTCTTTTTCCTGGATCTGGCGTATCACCATATGAATCTGCTTCTGCCATATGTCTCAGTGTGTGTGTGGGGGGGGGAAGACATTGTGTCCCCTCACTGATGCTGCCTGACTAAAGAGGAAAGACAACCCATTGTGACCTCATTCTGATAGCCAGCTGAAGGAGAGATGCTGCCCATTGTGGCCTCACATTGACACTGCTTACCTGAAGGAGAGCAGCTGGCCACTGTGCCCTCCCACAGTTACTACCCACCTGAAGGAGAATGAGGCATTGCACTCATGCCCACACCATTGCTCCACTTTCACAAGAAAAATGCCCTTTGCACCCCAGACCAAACCGGGATTGCTTAATTTTCTTCTTTCTTACTCTTCCGTTCTTTCAAAGGCAGGTTTTACTTGTACTCTATATCATTTGTGAAAATCAGTAGTTTTTGAGCTATATAAGTATACAAAAAGAGGTATGCCCACCATACTTACCTGACCTGTATCAACAGAGAGGGGAGGCTTAGATGTGGTGTATATTATCCGTAGAAGCTCCGAAAGCACAACTTAATTGAGTTCTGTTTTATGGTAATCAGTATCTTGGACCACACTCTAGGATCCAAATTATAGAAAAGAAAGACAGGGGCATGAATTAACAAACATAAAAAATGTTGCACTAATAATACATTTGAGTTAATTGGCCAGAACATTTATAGCTTATCAAATGTGAGTTGGAAAGTGCTTTTTTGCCAGTCTTAGAAATTTAAACATATAAGTCTTCTATTCTCTGTGCTGAGCTGGAGGCTGCCAAGTCCATGAGGGCTGGTCTTCCCAGTAGAACTGGGACAGCAATTGGATTGTGTTCTGGGGCATTCATAGGATGGTTAATATAGAGGCTATTGCAAACAGTGTCTCTGAGCCCAGAAGCGGAGTGCTGGAACAAGTGAAATATGCAGGCATAAATGCAGGCAAGAGTAAGGAGGCTGGCAGATTGGAAGGCAAAGACTGGAAGCAAGCAGGCAAAGAGATAACTGAGGAGCAGGCACAAAGCAGTAGAAACATCTAGATTGACATTTCTCAATCAGTAGTACTCATACTATCAGTGGTAGTGTCCGATGATACATGCGGGTTCCCCAGACTCTTGCCACCTGGCAGTGAGACTAGCAACACAATTCAACAAGCAGTAGTATGAGGCTTGACTGGCAGAGCTCCAGTGTGCACTTTTTGTGTGCTTGACAAAGCCCTCCTGCCTGCGTTGAATCTCTTACTGGTGTTTGTTGCATCACATCTGGTTTCCCAAACCAGAAGTAACTGGTGATGATGTGAACCACGTGAAGTTGTACAGTGGGGGACAAATGCTGAGAAACACTAATCTAGTGCAAGGCTGGGGGAGGCCCAAACAAGCAAGACCAGAGTCCGATGCCAATGGCATAGCTAGCATCACATGAGATGTGATGTAGCGGGTGGAATGCCACCCTCGGGGGTGGTGGTGGCCAGATGCCACCCTTGGGGGAGTGACGCTCTAGGAAGATGACAATAGTAGTGACCAAAATGGTTAAAACTGGAGTTTTAAAATCATGTTATATATCATTCGGGGCACAATCTAACACAGTGTCGGAATGGCAAGGCCGGCCGGCCAGTGCCATATCTGATACTGCATTGGAGAGGCTGGAGCCTCCCAGCGGCGTTCCAGAGGGGAGGCTGCTGCTAAACAGCAGGCGCAGAGCCAAGGAGACAGCATGGCCCAATGAGGCCTTGGGTTCGGCCTTATGACCAAATTCAGGGCCCACCCCCGTCCTGGGCCAGCACATCTGCCGGCCCACCCACAGCCCTGCCTCCCACTCCCTCCCCCTTCCAGCAGTGGTGCCTCCCTTTTGCCGACCGGCTTTGGCCAAAGTGAGGGAGGTGAGCCACGGGCGCAACAGGACTGGCACTGCCTGCAGCGCCAGTCCTGTTGCTTTAGTGCCGATGCAGGGGCGCCACTCGGTGCCCCGCATCGGCGCTAGGTGTGCAGCAGCGACACAACACCATTGCGTCACCACTGTGCTCCTTCTAGGATTGCGCTGCCCATGTGAAATTTCATGCAGAATGCAATGAAACAAACTACCGTTTAATACTCTCGTTCTATAAAACGTTAGAGAGAGAGAAACCACAAAATAGAAATAAAACGTAAAAATTGTGGTTATTTAAATGACGGTTTTTCTCATCATTCGATGTACAATTTCATGTAGAACACAAAGAAACAAACTGAAGTTTATGTCTTCCATCTCTCAAAAATTATGGCTAAAACACCAGAAAACAAAACTACAACTGTCTTATGTAACAAAAAGCAGATTTCCTTAACTCAAATGAACCAATGAGACTGATTGTTCAAAGAGCCAAAAGAGATGTTAGTTATCACAGCATGGAACCCATAAGATGTTAGTAAGGTGACACCCTCGGAGGTGGGGTGACACTTCTAGTGACTGAAATTGTGGAAAGTGTAGTTTTTAGGAATAATGCCATAATGTCAGGCATTTTCAGAATAATGCCATTTGATGCATAATTTAAGGCAGAATATAATGAAACAAAGCATATTGAATTATCTATGTTCTATCAGGCATTATAGCCAAATAACCAGAAAAAAAAAAACACAAATTGTGTAATAAAAAGTGGATTTCTTTCTCAAAACTGAGAGCCCAATCCTGAACTAATTGGCTTCTACAGAAGCAGCAGTACCAAAATGGCAACTGCTGCATCCCGTGGGAGCTGGGGAACCAACGAAGACTACTCAGGAGAAGGGGATAGTCATCCCCTTCCCCTGGGGAAAGCCCTGTCACCCGTAATGGGGCTCCTCGGCTCCCCACTGTTATGAATCACTCACCCCCAAGTTGGGCTTCCTGAGCCAACGCCAACAATAAGATCCAGTGGTAGATCCACCCATCCCACCCCTCAAAGACAGCTCTTCTCTTCACCCCATCCAGTTCCTAACCCCTCCCTGCCTCACCCCACCCCAAACGGGCTTACCATCAGCCGGCATTGCTACCAGCTAGCCAGCCACTCACATTGGGGCCTTGTCTTGCCAAAGCCCCTGCTCCAAACTTTCCTCCCAAATGCTATGCCTGCTTAGGCTACTTAGTCACCCAGATACAGACAGTCCTGGCAATATCTACAAACTACCAGACCCCAGCACCAACAGAGAGCTCGCCCCGCCCCACCCCGGGGCTTGCCTGTAGGCCACAGGTCTCCTCCTGCAGCTTCGGAGCAGGTGTCCTTCAATAATGGCCAGTCCTCAGTCCAATAGTCCTTAGTCATTTGTCAATCAGTCAAGCCAGTTCACCACACCAATCTGTTGTCCAGTCCGTTAGTCAAGCCAGTAGTTCAGTCCGATATGTCAGCCAAACCTCCACTCCTTCTACCACTCTCTCCACAACTACAACCCACAGCTTCTCCTTCCTCCAGGTGCTCCTTATTTCCCTGCTACAAGCTCCTAAGTGGCTGCAGCTGTGCAGCCCAGCCTCTGCTACCTCCCTGGTGTTAATCCTGCATTTCTTGAACCAAGGGCCACTCCTCAGGGTGATCTTCCCCGTTTTCTACTACAGGCCTAGCGCTGAATGAGCGCTGCACCAGCGCAAGCGTAGAAGTGTCGCAGATGTGTTGCAGACATGCTTTCTGGATTGGGCCCTGAGTGCTCTGAAAGCTAACAAAGTGTTATTATGACACAGCATGGGACCAATAAGGTTATTATGAGTCAGTTCCCTTTTGCATGTATCAGAGCTAATTCTAGAACTCCTGTTCAGTTGTGTGAGTGTCATCAAGTTGGCCACAGTTTTTTGTTTTTTGTTTTTGAGAAGAAAAATGTCTTCTTTGCTGAATCAAAGGAAAGACCCCCAAAATAATCTTGATTATTGCTTTGGCACCTGGAAGGCCAAGCACATTCCACTGATCACTTAGCAAAAGGTTAATGCTGGCCGTCACCGGAATGAGTTGATGAAGTAATGATTAATATACTCCATGCTTGCAAGTGTAGCGCTCTGCAGAAAATACAAATAAAGCAAAGGGATTGTTTCAGGGTGATTAGATTTAAATTTCACAGCTGATGAAGCAAAAAAAAAATCTCATTTTACATACATGCTAGTTAAAGGGGATTGAAATGTCACAAGTTGGCTAGTACAGTGTAATGGGTAAGAAGCTGAAGCTCCTGATACAAATCTCACCTTTGTCCAGAGTTCAGCGGGTGGCCTTACGCAAGCCACTCTCTCTTCAACTTCAGCCCCCTCTTCAACTGCAGTAAGGTTGGGTAATACTGATGACCTACCTTTCAGGGTTGTTATTGCAAATTGGACTCAGTATGTGTAGAGAACACTTTAATGCAATATAAATGTGAAGCATTGTTAGGTGAGAGAGGGAAGTTCCAGCCTTTCTCATGCCAATCACCTTTCTTTCCCTTGCTTCATCCATTATGTCCCCACCCTACAAACATGCTACTTCACAACAATTCTGTGTGCTGGCCTCTTTGACTCCCAAGAGTGGTCCAATCGCGCTTCATGGTGGCCCTTGAGCTGGCCAAATTTTGCTGGCCTAACTTGTGTCGGCCTTAATCCAGGTTAGGATTGCACTCCCAGTCACAGTATCTCTAGTATTAATCCGACTCTTAACAATCACCCCTAAGAAATTTGTTGTTCTCTCCACTATATCAACAACTCTGTAGATAGAACAAACCTAACCTTGTCCTCATCCATCCAACCTCCCAAGTTGGCCAAAATCATGCCTAGAAACTTGGAATGCATCTCTTCCAGAAGCGGACAATCTAAAGGCAGATGTGGCTTCTATATCCCACCCACACTGACATCGCCTTTTGGCATATGACAGCCCTTTAAATCTGCCATTCCGTTGTGCGAATGGAAGGACATTGCGCCTTACTAGTGAGTATGCTCTTTGCTCTTGTGGCCCTTTAAGGAGGGGGGAAAAGGCAGCCATTTGGTCTATTTCAATGGAAATATGCAGATGCAACAGTGAGCATCTTTTGTTTGTGGCATTCAGCAACTCCTGGTGTTCTATATCTAGGATTCTCCCTTGGATTGTTTGAAATGCTTGCTCTTGATTTAGCTTGCCCAAAAGATCAAGGTCTATTCCCAGCTGTTTTAGTTTCTTCATACAGTAAGTGGAATGGTCTCCATCGGTGGTTCAGTGTCCAGCACAAGATCGTATATCAAGATATTACCGTCTTCATTATAAATTCCAAACTTGTTGCCTAACTTCTCCTTCTTTGGTATACATACCAAGACTATGACGCTGAGACAGAATATAAAGGTTTTCTCCTTTCAAGGTTTTCTCCTTCCCATCAAACATGAGCTGAAGCAAATACTATACAGGCATACAGTATCCTAATACAGCAAGTTAGGCTCCAGATCATCGCAGTACAACAAATAATGCTTCAAAGTGAATCACAGCCTTTTTTATTTGCCAGTGCATATAAAAGCCAAAAACCATATGTACGCAATCATTTTTGAAATGCGCAATAGTACTAGGCCAAAACAAAGGTATTAAAGTAAAAATAGTAAAGACAGTCATGCTACAGTATGGTATTGCTCACCTTAAAATATTTTTGTCCTTTGCTTATTGTAACTGATGAATGAACATTTTATAAAAAGCAATGATATAAGGAAAGCTGAAGGAGATAGTGATGCTTTTACATTAATAATTATAATAGCACAAATGAAAAATTTTGAAAATTGCCAGAATACATCCCTAAGACACAAAGTGTACAAATGCTGTAAACAGACTGAGCAGGGGTAACAAAATGGCACCAGTCAACAGCCTCAATTCAACTCAGAGTCAGTCAGCAGACGTGTGTCAGCAAAAACAACAACAACCCTTAAGTGCAAGGCAAGCACTGAAAATAATAAACATGTATATAATTTTTAAGCCTATGTTAGCAAATCACTCTAAAGTGAAGCACCTTAAAGCAAGGTACAACTGTATTCCTTTGGAAATTAACCTTTCTTTTTTTATTTCCAACAACATCAAATCCCCCATTTATGTCTTTACTTTCAGCACAATGTAAATTCCATCATGAATTAATTTACATGAAGGGTGGGTTTATAACTGCCAACTTAGCATCATGTCTTACAACAATTATTTTTTTAAAATCTTTTAAAAGTGGGCAGTAAATTTAAGTGCTTTTTAACAGCTGTCTTCAAAGGCCATCACCTCATATCAGACATTCAGTAAATCCTGTGCCTAGACAGTGAATGGTGACATCATGCCAAAGATTGTTTTAATTGTTCGATTTTGAAATAAAATGCCAGGTGTTAATTGATTTTTTTTTCCATGATAGCTTTTAGCACTGTAGTTAATAAAAGTTTTGGTCCTTTTAGCCAAATCCTTAAAGGATTAATATTCAGAAACGGAACTTGGGGGTTCAGTCTTGATCTTAACAGTAGCATATATATGGGTGTCTATGTATTCATTTTTGCATCAAATCCCATGATGCCTAACATTTGTTGGATGTTAATGGGAACACTTGTTTTGAATTACACAAACTCTTCACTACTAGGCTGAGAACAAGCTGCTTCCATTGAATATGGGGGCCGACACACCCACAGAAGAGTTTTGGGAACCTTAATTTCAACATCTTTGTATAAACAATTCTCAGCCATGTAGAAAATGTGTTTTCATTTAAAATAGGGCTGTGCGTGAACTGCCTCATTTCAGCTGATCGATCATTTACTGGGCTGGTTCAATGTAAATTAGTTTTCATTTTATCAAAATTGCAGTATTGGTGTTTTTAGTGATATTGATGGAAGTGTGAGGGATTGAGAGCCCAATCCTAACCTGCAGTTAGGCTGGCACAGTTAGGCCAGCAAAGTTTGGTTGGTATCAGGGCCACAGTAAAGTGCATTTGGACCACTCTCGGAGTCAGGAAGGATGGTGCATGTCGGTGTGCTGGCCTCTCTGACTCAAAGAGTGGTCCAAACATACTTTACTGTGTCCCTTGTAGCGGCCAAACTTTGCTGGCCTAACTGTGCCAGCCTAACGCCTGGTTAGGATTGTGCCCTGAATGGACTATCAAAGCTGGGTGGCTGGTAGGTGGTAAGGCCTGGTGGCACTGGGTGGTGTGTTTTTTTTAAAGGTATCTCAACACTTCCCCCCCCCTAATTGTTCTCTAGTGCAAAATTCTTTCCCATGCACATTGGATATGAAGCTGTTATGCCTTTATTAGTGTCTGCCTCATCTCAGTCACTCTCACAGAAAACCGTTTTCTTTCAGAAAACAGCTGGCCCCTTTAACTCACTTTCTGAGTGATTTAACTCACTTTCTTGGAGGACCTGAAAAGGAAATTAAAACTCTAAAACTTCAGGTCAGATGCCAAGATCTGGTAAACCGAGTCAGTGGAGTTGAAGAGCCAAAGCACAAGTACTGGAGGACCTCACTGAGAGGCTTACCTCTCCCTTTTCTGTTTTTGCAAGCAAAGCATTCTAAGTAGCCCAGCCCGGGTCAGACAGATGTATAGTGTTGTGCTAATGGAATTTGATGAGTGAAGTTGCTAGGCAGGGGGAAAAAACATCAAGTTTTTCAGGAGCCTGAACTCCCATGGGAAGCAGCGCTTCACCCGCACCTTCAGAGCCATTTGTGGCTGTGAAAGGGCCGCTTTACACAGCGCATTCAGGCTCCTGAAAAGCTTAGCATTCCCCCCTCTAGGAATACCATTGGAGCTGGACACCCTGGCTTTGACCTTAGGTTATGCCCAGCGATGGGATCTTCCATCTTCCAGCGATGGGATCATCCCAGCTGGGCGGGACTTCCGCTTGAGTGGCAGCCCGTCCGTAGCGTTCCGCGGCTGCCCTGGCCTTGTGGGGGGGGCTCCTGCTCGCCACGGGAGACAGGTGAGGGTTGCGCCGGGTGCCTGGACGAGCAGCGGGGGGTGCGCTAACTGGGGGCAGCCCCCCCCAAGGCCAGGATAGCTGCGGAACACTACGGACGGACAGCCAATCACGCGGAAGCCCCGCATAAGTCCCGTCCAGCGTTCCCCTTGTTCATTTGTAGATCCCATCGCTGGTTATGCCTGAGGGATGAAACAAAAGAAGTTAACACATTGAGAACAGTCTGATGGTCCTTACTGAAGATGCTCCACTGGACCTCAGATAACATCTACCAGAGGGGAGGGGCTGAATTGTGATGTTCAGCTTACCATGTCCAGGCTTCTGTGCCTTGAAGAGTTGTATGGATGGGTGAATTCTACTACCTGAGTTGTTGATGCTCTATGAGGAGAAAACCACACTTGCTGCCATTCTCATTTCTGTGTAACTCTTAAAGGTACAGAAGTAATCTCAGGACCCTGGCCTGGTAACTTTTCTTGTCCCACACAGGGCATGGGTTCTGCTACAACAAGCAGCCTTCTAAAGGCTGAAAGCTCATCTGGTGAGCATCTATGTGGCCTTGTTGTGTTATGGCACCCTACTGAAATTCAAGCTAAGCAAAGCTTCATAAACCTGAGTGGCAAAGAAACTTTGCCCATCCATTCCCCTTTATTAACTTTGACTGTCCCCGCAGCTTTAGAACTCACTTATCACTCCCGAGGATCAACTTGGATGTTGTACCATAATACAATTTGTTCTCTTGGCGACTGCATTTCTCTCTGAGAAGTACAGGAATGAATGAACATGGAACTCTATTAAGCCGCATCAAAAACACTGAGCGTCATCGGGAAACAAGGTAAGAGTGAAATGAAACCATTTCTTAGGGACCAATAAAATGACTTACTTGGGTCCCAAAGATTAATCGACCCAGCCTACCTTGAAATGTACTGGAACTCCAACAGCAGTTGCTGACACTTTCACAAAAGCAAAGGATTTAAATGTTTCCTAGATTGGTTTTAACAGATATATTTGAGTTTGGGGGGGAAGGTGATCATAAGTGGCTGAGGGCGCAATCCTAACCAACTTTCCAGCACCGGAGTAAGGACAATGCAGCTCCAAAGCAAGGTAACAAACATTCCCTTACCTTGAGGAGGCCTCCGTGACTACTATTCCACTGTAAGATGCAGCACATACCCCATGGGCACCACTAAGTCAGTGCTGGAAAATTGGTTAGGATTGCACCCTGAGTGAAGTTTAACATACCTGATAGGTGTACTGTCTGTGGATAAGAATTGCTTATCTCAGGGCGGCATTGCGGCTTGGATTGAACCTTAGTATATTTGTTTGTGGCATACTCTTCCATTTAGTGCTCAAACACTGAACCACACACCTGAATGAAGAATGATGCAAAACAGTAGTGTCCCTGGCGCCCAGGGGCACTCCATCAGGGGTGCCACCCTTCACCTAGAGGGGCTATCCCTCCCATGACTGCTGCCTTCCTCCAGAAGCATTCTGAGGTCTGGAGAAGCCACATGCAGCCTTCCTGCTCCTCAGAATGCCTTCTAAGGGCTGAAAACATCACTTCTTGTTTTTCAGTGAAAACCAGTAGTGATGTTTTTGGTCCTTAGAAAGCATTCTGAGGGCCAGGAAGGTAGTATGCGGCTTTCCTGGCCCTTAGAATGCCTCCAGGGGGAGGCAGCAGGTAAAGGTCGCCCTCAGGGCAACACAGCTGGGGTGGTGCAGGACACCTGGATAGTGGTATCCCCCCTGCAGGATTGCTGCCCGGGGCATTGGACCCCTTGAAACCCCAGGTATGCTAGTGATGCAAAATACATTGTAATTTGATTGTGCTTTACTAGCATTATAAAAAGTTTAATGCAGAAATCCCTTGCTTAGCCTGTATTAAAACTAATGCTTGCTATGCATTATAGAGCAAATGTAATTAGAAATTAAAATGTACAGTTCCTGTATTCTCTCTTTCTTATGTGCACACATACACACACATTATACATAAACTTTACATTATAAACCAAGATAGGAACAAATGCATTTAAGCACATAGATGGTTTTTCCAAAATGTAAATTAGGGGCAGCCAGCACAGAGCTGAGCTGCTTTTCTGTTGAAATCAATGGGACATAAGCAGCCTACTAATGCGCAGGATCTGAGCCTTCATTTTGTTCCTGCTGTACATAAGCATTCCTCAACAGGGATGGCCTGCCTCCAAGCCCTATTCACTCCAAATTTCTCAGCTAGTCCTGTCATTTGGACTTTCTTCTTGGAGAGAATACATCATCATTTACTCACTCCACAAATAAATGTAAGGATATATTATGGAATTTGCATTCCATTACCTTGGTTTGCATGCCATAAAACATTTATTACACCCTTGGGCTACAGGCTTAATAATGACTGGGTGAAATGCACTAATGTGGTATTGGCCTTGCTATAGAACAAAAGATTAATGTTCTTTGATGTCACCCAGCTAATAGTTGTGCTCGCCAATTTGTCCCTTCAAAAGACATTACAGTCATTGAGACTATCACTGTAAGAATAAAGGCAGCACAGAATGCTGGAGTCACTCTGCAGACTGTAGCCCAGTGAAACTATGTAAACATTAACATGGGGATTCTCCATCCCCAATAGAAAGGCCCAGTTTAAATAATACTTTCTTGCCTACATGGGCGGGGCGGGGGGGGGGAGTGAGATCCTGCTTCCAAGGCCACATTCATAAAGAG